>JAJKFI010037541.1:0-28404 GCA_029204185.1 Lerista edwardsae
CAATGGGACGCACGTGGCATCCTGCTATGTGTGTGTGTAGGGGGGGGGCAGCCATGGAGACCTCTTCAAGATAAAGGAATGTTTGTTTCTTCATCTTGGGGTTGCACTGCAGCTGCGTCAGTGCCAGAAAGTGGGCTATGACAGAGCCCTCTTGTGGATTTGACTACCTTTCTCTTATGACAACACTCTCCTGGAGACATCCAAACACAGGCTCTGTGGGTGGTTCTGCTGGTCTCAACACCTGGACTGAGACCCAATAAAGTCACCCACTGAAATGTAAAGATGTCTTTGCCTGGTTGTGAGCAGTCAAAAAACGACTGTTCTCTTCAGTGCAACTCCCAAACTTTTGGGGCCTTAGAATTATGAATATAGAGATTTGGGTGGCATTAAAACTTGAACAGCTTCCCAGGATGCTGCCCGGCAATTTCCATCCTCCAGATTATGCCAGCTACAGGGTTAACAACATGCAGCCCTTGGTGTGTATAAGAAGAGACCTCCACAGGCCACCGTGAGCACATCTGTTTTGGAGAGGAAAGATGAAGCCGTTGCCATTGCCTCCAACATTTTACAAATTGAAAGCTGGGCAGCCCACTCCTGAGCTGCCCGGCTCCTAGAGGAGCACTGGTACCCGAATGGCTACCGCTACATCCGGTGGGAGCCACAGCAGCTTCCTCAGGGGGAAGGGACAGCCGTACCCACAATGTGGGTTCCCACAACGTGGCCATTCAAGTTTCCACCAGATTTTTGCCAGTGGAGACTGGAGCAGCTCTGTGTCGGGTATCCAAGCCCGACATGGGAGTTCAGGATGAGGCAGCCAGGGCAGCCACCAGTCCCACCTCCTCCTGAAGCAACTCCTCTCTCCCACCCAGTTCCGCCCTCCCCGTCTTCCTCCTGCCCCCAAAAGCCACCCCACTGGCCTGCAGTCTCATTTACGGCGGTAGAGTGGCTGCTCCGCGGCACTGTGCCACAGGTGCCGGCCCATTAGGGCTTTTGGCAGTGCTACGAATGTGCTTTACGGCATATTTGCAACACCGGAGCTGGCGGTAGCTTACCATCAACTTCAGGATTGGGCCTCAACTTGCAAGTGTTAAAAAAAAAATGCCACTACTCTTAAGGTGTAGTATAATACAGGAGATCCAGCTGGAAATAGCAGCTGCCCTTTTCTTGGGGGAATAAAGATACAGAGGGGCAATGGGAAGCCATTTATAAAATACAGTAACATGCACACAGGCTTCACACATTCACACTCCCCGTAATGTTTACAAGAAATGTGTAAGGTAGGTCAACTATTATCTCCTTACTGCTGGTGGAGAGTCTAAGGTGGTTTTCCTACATCCATGGAACCCAGTTCACAGCTAGGCATGATTCACTGGCTCCCTTCACCACTTCACCAGCACAGCAGAATACAGCCCGAAGTCGTCATCTCAGCCCCTTCAGTAAGACACGGTCAAACAGGGGCCAGGCCAAGCTTGCAGCCAGAAGTGGACTCTCTCAAGATCAGGGGTGTCCAACTCATGTCATGCAGCAGGCTGAATAGAATGTATGATGCCTACTGAGGGCCAGGTGTCATTAATCAGGTCATGACCAGAAATCAGGACTTTTTCTTACTTAGGAAGTCATTAGCTGCAAAAGTACACAAATCTTGATCGTATTTTCAAGATATGGGAGAGCCCAATATGCAGAACAGGCTGCCCTTCAGCAGTGACAGTTCAGCAGCTGCTGGTGCTGCTGGTAGAGCTCAAGGGCTGGATAAAGAACTTCCATGGGCCACATCCGGCCCCCAGGTCTTATGTTTGACACCCCTGCTCTAGAACCACACCACCTCTGGCATCATATCACAACTATGTCATACAACATGCCCAGAATTCAAAAAATGACACTGCAGAATACAATTATATATTGTGGCTACTGGAATTTCTTTCATACCCTGGGCCTGCCAGCAGCGTATGTTGGGACAGGAGAGACTTTCAGCACCTTTTATGGGTTCTACATTTTTTCTGGTGTGACAGGGAACTAACACCCATGAGACCCCTCAGCTGAATAAGGCTACCTGCCATGTCATTTCTGCAGCTTAGCAAGGAGAGGGTTGAACAGCCTAGAAAATTCCCTTGCAAGGAATTCCCTTGTAAGTAAGCGATTCCAGCAGCAACATCTCGCTGTAAGGCTGAAGGTTCCTTGCACATACAGACAGTACATGCATGCTCTTGGTCTCCCTTCTTGAACTTTGGTGCTTAAGATTGTCTCCATTTTAGTTATTTTAAAATAACTAAAATGGTCAGTTATTTCAAAGCAGTAGTTTTCAGCAGACCTGTGAACTACAGAGCAACATGCAAAAACTCAGTACGATCTGTCAAACTTGTCAAACAGCAAACACCTCAACTTCAATCAATCACTTTGTAATGTTGGCATTTTCCCCAACATTAGTATCCGAACTGGTCTGTGGAATTGTTGCTTCTCTAGAAGTACCTACAGTGTATCACTTTGACACCAAAAAAATGTATGAAGAAAACGTTGCTGTGGTGTGAAGTGGACACGTTCTGGGAGCAGCAATGCCAAAGCACTGTTTCCAGAGAAAAACAGAGACAAACAAAGCATGACTGACAACAGACTTCCCTGCCAGATCAGGACACCTCTCTAGGCTTTGTCACAGTAGTTATATGAAAACAAAACATTACGCGGGTCTACAGGTTTGGATCACCCTTTGCAGCCAGACATTATGTGCGATTGTGAAACCCGCTGCTTTTGGTTGGCGTTCAATATTTACAAAAGCCTGCCGAACACCCAGCAGTCCTTTTGCTTGCAGCTCTGAAGCAAGGATGTTGCTTCAGTATATTCCATCAGGTGATGACAAGTACATTTTCTCCTAAATGACAAGCTGAGGAGCGGGTATTTTGGGGGAGTGAAGGGACTGGTACAGCCCTCATCAGGCAGGACCAATTCTCTGGTCTCCCAAGTGGAACTTTGGTGATGGGAAGTATGGCAAAAGGGCATTTACTGCACAAACCACCACTTGTCAATATGCAAGGCAAGTTAACTCTTGTCTTCTCAGAATTCTTCTCACTTGGATTCTACCCCAGGAGATCTCTATACAAACACTCAGTAGGAACCTCTGCCTCACCACCCCAACAGGGGATGAAGGCACAACTCACCCCATATAGTTAAGGGGGGGAATTCCATGCCACAATGCACTGATGCTGTATCTCCCTCTCTGACCCTATTCCAGCCTCCTGACCGTTTAGGATGATCACATGCGCCTCTGCCATCAACTGATGCCTAACATCCCTTCCTTCTGCAACACCTAAGGACAGGGAGTATCTTCCTTCCTTCCGGAGAATGCCGGGGATTCCCAACTATTGCTCCTGCTGGCAGAACACCCATCAGAACCCATTTTTTGCTTCAGTTCTTGCCTCTTTGCTGCCAATACTACTCTAAAGTCCATCCTATGGTGGATAGGGCCGCGGCACAAAGACCATGGCAACAGTGGAAGTCACTCCAACAACAGCCATTCTGTGAGTGCCACTGCAAGAGGTGGCAGTTCCTGGTCCTTGCCCTCTGGCCCAGGTAAGGCAGCAGGGGGCAGACCTGGGGGCAATGATGTGCGCTGCATCCTATACACCCTCTGTTCAGGAGTCTGTCTCTTTTCTCTCCAGGGGCATGTGCCACCAAAACTGGTGGGGTATATCCAAGGAGACAGACAGCCCCAGGCCTTCCCATTTGCCCTTGGGTCACCCTCCTCTGCTGGATGCAGGACATGCTTTTTTCAAGCCCCTGCACCAGTGGAGGGGGATAAGATTGGTCCACCACTCTTACAGGAGATGGGGATGCTGGCAGCTTCCTTATATAGTGTGCATGGATCACTGGTGCATGGTTGGGAGTTGTGCTTGTGGCTCTGTTGCTCTTTCCTGATGGCTGGCAGGGAAGTGTTCCACCCACAGCACTGGCCTGTCGTTGTCCTGTGCCTGCCCCATGGCTTGCTTCTCTGGCCACCAACGTTGGGGCTGATTGGATGAAGCAATTGGCACCTTGGACGTCACACCACACGGCCAACACTTCGACTTCACAGCGACGACACGCAGACAGCACACCAATGAAACAGTGATGTCAAAACACCGCTCCATGGGTAACAAGCTATGCTTCCATCAACACGGGGGGTATTAATGGGAAAGGCTGCACCGGTGTTGCTTTGCCAGGGCAGGATTGGCATTTGACCCTTGCTGAACCAGTGATGGTGTGCTGCCAATGTGGCATGGCCAGGGCAGGCTCCGGATATGACAGGCATCATACTGGCATCCATGGCATGGAGTCCAAATAGGTTTGGGCCACTACTCTGCAATATCTCTGAGCCTTCCAATTAAAACAACATGCTTCTCTAAATCTTGTCACAGCCAATGTACATTGACAGAAAAAGATAATATACTGATCTTATTAGAATTAAATAATCTTCCATTGACATTTTAGAACAGATTTTTAAGATTACTGAATGTGTATGCATTATTTATTCTCTCTCTCTCTCTCTCTCTCTCTCTCTCTCTCTCTCTCTCTCTCTCATATACTAGTATAAAATACTAGTATACTAGTTTGTATGCTATCTCACTGTAATATTGCCATTAAGTTGCCTGACACTATTTTCCCATGAACACAGTCATTTATTTTAAAATTGTAAAGGCATACCTTTACAAATGCCTTCATTTGCACTCCATCTAGAACCATACAGTGTTAGAACTGGACTGTATCTTGTAGGCCATCTAGCCCAACCCCCTGTTCAAGTAAGTCTGCCTCCTCTTCCCCACAGGAAAAAAAACACCTTGATCATCCAGCAACATCAAGCGGAATGTTGGGTAAAATAAAAACATTTTAACTACCAACATAAAAAGAGCTGTGTGGTGCCAGGTGAGCCTCAGGAAAAAGAGGTTCCATAGTCAAGGTATCACTACCAAAAAGATTCTGCCACGCATCACCACCAGCCAAGCTTCGGCTCACAATGAGACACAGACGAGTTTCCAAAGATGATCCTGATAGATGAACAGCCTCATACGTGAAATACACAGTGGTCCAGAAGGCGCACTCAAATGAATGCTTCAAGCTATCACCCAAATGGCAAAATACCTTTCTTGGACCAATTAATATTCTAAGAGCTGCCAGAAAGCTCTCATGTTACACCAGTGGTTCTCCTATGGGAGGAGTACATGGGACACATAAATCACCTAAAATGGAAGGGGGCACAAAAACTAAGTGTCCAGAGTTAAGTGGAATCTTACAGCACAATCCTACGCATGTCTATTCAAAAGTAAATCCCACTATGTTCAGTGGGGGTTATTCCCAGGAATGCGTGTATAGGATTGCAGCCTTAATCCGTTCACCACATAACATAGTTGAGTAGTCTCTAGCAGTTCTATGTACACTAGACTCGTATGAAGGGACCACTCCCATGTTTTCTCCATTATCCAAAGGTGTTCCACAGGGAACTGTTGTTTAGTTTTAATGGTGTTTGCAGGACATGATTTTAAAAGAGATTAAAGATACCTGTTTTATTCCCTAGTTAATGTAGGCATTGGCTAACTGCCCAAATACAGTTCTTTGCACAAACCAAGATATAAGGACCAGCAGAACCAATGGATAAGGAGTCCCAAAACAGAATAAGTTGAGAAGTCAAGCTCAAAAAGTTAGAAAACACTTTTTCAGGTGCAGGCATTGCTATTAAGTAGCATTTAATATACATGGTCAATTAATGCAGTGGCAAAATCCATACTAAAGTGGACCACAAGTGTGTTTAAAATACTGGCAAACATTAAAGTAAGTCTGTCTTGTGCTTATCTTGCATACTCACTTATTTTTAACCTGCTTAAGCCAGTATTACTTGTCTAAGAGGGCCAGTTTCAAATCATGGTTCCTAGACACACCTCTAACCAAGTTTCCAAAAACCTGAATGCCCTTCAAGCACGTAGCCTGCAACAGCCTGTGCTTTGTTCAAACTTGCCGATTTCTTAACTCTAGTTAAGACTAGAGTTAACTAGTATGCAACTTCTTCCTTAAAACTGCCATGGAGCCAGAGGATTGGAGGATAGCAAATGTCACGCCAATCTTTAAAAAAGGAAAGACAGGGGACCTGGGAAGCTATAGGCCAGTCAGCCAAATGTCTGTTCCAGGTAAGATGGCAGAAAGCCTCATCAAAAATAAAATCCTAAAACACATTGAAGAAAAAGCATTGCTGAAGGAAAGTCAGCATGGTTTCTGTAAGGATAAGTCTTGTCTTGCAAACCTTGTAGAATTTTTTTAAAAGGTCAACAGGCATGTGGATGTGGGCAAACCTGTGGATATCATGTATCTGGATTTTCAGATGGTATTTGACACAGTCCCTCACCAAAGGCTGCTGAGAAAACTTCACAGTCAGGGAATAAGAGGGCAAGTCCTCTTAAGGGTTAAGAATTGGTTGAGGAGCAAGAAACAGAGTAGGGGTCAACTGGCAATTTTCACAATGGTGAAAAGCACAGTGCCCTAAGGATCTCTTTTGGGGCCAGTGTTTTTCAACTTGAAAAACAATAAATGACCTGGAGAGAGGCAGAAGCAGCAAGGTGGCCAAGTTTGCAGATGACACTAAACTTTTCCGGGTAGTGAAAAGCAGAAGGGATTGTGAAGAGCTCCAGAAGGATCTCTCCCAACTGGGGGAATGGGCAGAAAAATGGCAGACATGTTTCAACATAGACAAGTGTAAAGTGATGCAATTGGGGGCAAATAATCAAAACTTAACATATAGGCTAATGGATTCTGAGCTGTCTGTGACGGCTCAGGAGAGAGATCTTGGGGTGCTGGTGGACAACTCAATGAAAGTGTCGATCCAGTGAGTGGCAGTAGTAAAGTAGGCCAATTCCATGCTTGGGGGAATTAAAAAGGGGTTGAGAATAAAGCAGCCAATATTATTATGCCATTGTACAAATTGATGGTAAGGCCACTTCTGGAGTACTGCGTACAATTCTGGTCGCCATATCTCAGAAATGTCATAGTGGAACTAGTAAAGGTACAGAAGAGAGCAACCAAAATGATTACAGGGCTGGGGCACCTCCTTTATGAGGAAAGGCTGCACCATTAGGAGCTCTTCAGTCTAGAAAAGTGGGGACATGATTGAGACGTACAAAATTACGCACGGGATGGATAGAGTGGATAGAGCAATTTTTTTACCCCTCTCTCAACACCAGGACCAGGCATCCACTAAAATTGAGTGTTGAGAGCGTTATATACCTTTTTACCCAGCAGGTAATTAATCTGTGGAACTTCTTGCCACAGGAGGTGGTGATGACATCTGGCCTAGGTGCCTTTCAAAGGGGATTGGGCAGATTTCTGGAGGAAAAGTCCATCACAGGCAACCTGGGTGGTGCAACCTCCTTACTTTAGAAGTAGGCTATCTTGGAATGCCAGATGCAAGGGAAGGGCAACAGGATGCAGGCATCTTGTTGTCTTGTGTGCTTCCCAAGGCATCTGGTGTACCACTGTGAGATACAGGAAGCTGGACTGGATGGGCCTTTGGCCTGATCCAGCAGGGCTCTTCTTTGTTTTTATGATGTGACCCTCCATTCCATTGAACTCAACTCCCAATCAGTGTATGCACAAGATGAAGATTTTTCAATGGAATCTCAAAGGTAATTTTAACATTAGAATCTTAAAAATGAGACCAATTCTTTCAAACATTCATCCTTTGCTGAAAAGTAACCTACACTTCACCCAATAAAGGACTTTTTGAAGATAGCCCAAGAGAGTCGATGCCTCAGGGGACCAGAGAATCCGACTTCTTCTATCCTAATACTTGATGACGGAAGATAAGCACTACAGCGAATGGAAAACAATTCTACCGCCTATACCATGAAAGGGCAGGAGGTACTGTGAAGTTCTTCTAACTCATCACAAGCTGCTGCTAGACTAAGAATGATCTTCACTACAGTCAGGTATGTCAAAGTTCATTAATAAAACCTGATGCCCTGTCACATACCAAGTATAATACAGAAAACAACTGCTTCTCAAACAAAGGCATCCATGCCAAGGATTCTTTTCACTACAAGAGACACATTCAGGTCTAGTAGATGAAGGAACAAGAGCTTTGGCTTTGTTAAAAGATACCACCTTCCCACCTGACTATGCACATGCACACTTAACAGGTAATAATTCTTACACATAAATTATCATGGTTCTTTAATGAATGCAGATAAGGGACAAAAACATTTGCCCTGTTAGACCACATAAGCAAATAAAGGTAAAAGTACAACTTCCTTCTGGACTACAGCCTTAACACAAGGATTAAATACCACCAAATATTTAAAAGCAATATAAATCCTAGCTAACCTATCTTCATCTTCTCACAGTATGCATTGATTATGGAAGTGCTAATCACCAGAGACTGAACATTTATGACTACCTTTAGTATATAACATTAAAAACCAAACATGAAGCACTCTGTAGCCTTAGCTATTTAAAAACGACTCAGAAGAAAATGTTTTAAATAGTCTGGAGAACAGAATGAGTATAGTACTGGCTCAGCTCATGGAGGGATAATATGCGTAAGATAAAATTCAACAATCGTATTCAGCAGAATTGATGCAGTTTATTTACTTTAAAAACTGTATCCGAAACGACTGCAACCAGACTCTCATAGATAACTCTCTTATACTTTGCAAGTAAGTAAACACATAAACACCAAGAACATTAGTTGAGCTACAAGAGAACAAACCATCAGCGCAGCATGATAAGCTCATTACAGTTCAAAGCCAGCTATATATTGTTGTATCATTGTAGTGAATCCAAGATAAGAGTCACTTCACACATACAGATTAGAGTACAGTGTGTGCATGCACACCTGCCAAACACCACCACATGTGAAAGGGCTACACGTCTGAAGGGACTCCCCAATTAAATGAGTGAACACACAGCAGAAGTGATGAAGGCAGACCCCTCTCCTGCCACAGAAATGTGAAATTGTATCCTACTGGAAGTGCAGTGGTACCCTCCTTACAGATTTTCCACTAGCACCTGAAGACCTAGCTTTTTTGTGTCAACCTATATACATTAAGTATTTGAGTCTCTAGATTCTTTTAAAACCTTTAGTGTTTGTTATGATTACTTTATGCTTTACTGGTAACTGGACAAAGAGGCACCTTTTAAAGATGTCCTCTTATATTTAGCAAGGGGAGAGCAACTGGATCTCTTCACCCCAGCAGGGCACCTTTTCCAGGGACTGTTGCTGGTGTCTCTTCTCCACCTTTTTTTAAGATTGTGAGCACTTTGGGGACAGAAAACCATTTATTGATTTATTTTGCTATGTAAGCTGTTTTGCTAACTACTTTTTGTTGAAAAGCTATTTATAATAATATCATCAATAAGAATAAATGTATATTTTATGTATATTGCATATTTTGTATACTGTATACGTATAAATATATATTTTAATTTTTATTGTAAACTGCCCTCAATCTGTGTGAGGAGAAACAGAAATGTTTAAAATAAATTTTAAAAAATAGTGTCTACTCTTCTTCCAAAAAGAAGAGTTATCCTAATAATTATCCTAATAATCCGGTGAAAGAGATGAGGCCCCAAATCACCATTTATCCATCAAAGTCTTGGACTTTGTCATTCCTGTTCTCACATGTTCCAATTTCCTCCTTGGCTTATGGCAACTATAGTTTGCTGCAACATCCAAACTGGGAAAGCTACAGTGGCCATAAAAGGGAAGCCCTTTTCAGATTACAAACTACTTTAATAAATTTATATGCTACCCTTCACACAAGGACACCAGGAGAACACACACAATAGAAACATTAAAGTAAAAAATAATGAACGAGGAGCTGCTGCACCCCTAGAGGGGCAGGTTCCACCTCCAACATGCAGTCAGGCATTCATACAATCAGAGTTGGTAGGTCCTCTAGTCCAAGCTCCTCCTGAATGGAGAAAGGCCAGGGCATGTGGAGGACTGTCAAGTCGTTTTGACAATGGATGACTGTCCAGTCTCTGCTTGAAAATCTCCAGTATGGGTGGGAGGAGTGAGAACCACCCTTTCCCCATCATCCCCCCAAGTAACTGGTTTCATTGTCAATCTGCTATTACTGCTGTCAAGTTTCTAATACTGAAGTGAAATCGCATTTCCTGAACTTAAGACCACTAGGCCTAGTCCTGCCCTCTGGGGCAGCAGAGGCCAAGATTTTGCCATCTTCCACATCGGGGGCTCCAAACTCTGGCCCGCAGGTTGAATCCAGCACCTTCCTTTCCCGGCATAGGCACGAAAGACCCCTACCACAGATCCCAGGGGTTTTCGCGGCAGCCACTTCTGGAGTCTGCTGCCCCAGCAAGCCACGCACCGAGCATTCTGCACATGTGCAGCTGGCAGCGAAGACCCCTGGGAGCTGTAGGAGCTTTCGCATTTTCCTTGGCAAAACACAAAGTACCGTAAGCGCCGGGAAGATTTTCCCCACAGCTTCTCTACATCAGAGGTCTCCAAACATTTCAGTACAAGGGTCAAATATGTGTATATTTTACACGTTTTCACAGACTGAAAAAAGTTTTAAGTAAAACTTATTCATTCATTTAAAAATCATTTTTTTTGTAATCAGCATGATACGATTGAGAACAAAAGCAAAATGACAACTACAAAGAAACAATGCCATGCTTACACTAAGAAATTGTATATAATGAGTAAAAATGTCAAAAGTTAGCAACGCTCTGACAAAAAAATGTTGCTGTGGACCAGATAAAATCTTTTGGTGGGCCGGATTTGCCCCCCCCGGCTGTAGTTTGAAGATCTCTGTTCTACGTGAAAGTCCTTGAGATATTTGAAGTGCCTCCGACCTCCCCTTTCAGCCTTCTTTTCAAGTAAGACATACCCAGTTCCTTTCATTTTTCCGCACAGGACTTCTTTTTTAGACCACTGACCCCATTTTAATTTGTCTACATCACTGGTTCACAACCTGTGGTCCAGGGATTACGGGTGGTCCACGAGACCCTGAAAAGTGGTCCATGAGGTCTCAGAAAAAAAGAATCTGATCACTCCCAACATCTTGCCGAGTATGCACTCCCAAACAGACCATCAGTGAGGACAGAAAACAGACCGCTCGCAGCTGAAACTGGCAATAAAGGCAGCAATCCACAAATCTTCTCTATAAATGTCTCTAATAAATATTTTCTAATTATGGCAAATTTGTACTTGTGAGCAGAAGATGGGGGGGGGTTCATGTGGTACACGACAATTCCAATTTTTGCCTCAGTGTTCCATGTGCTTCTAAAGGTTGGGAACCACTGGTCTAGAAACTTCTCAATGTATAGCACCCACTACTAGACACAGTACTCCAGATGCAGTCTGGTTAGCAAAAACTAAAGTGGAACTACAGAAGCTCCCCTATTTACAAACACATTAACTTCTATCAGTTAAACTGTTGTCAGTTTCACTATGGAGCCCTGGGAATAAGTGAGTGTTTGTAAGTAGAAGACCTTCTGTAGTATTTTTCAAAACAATGGCTCTATTTGTGCAGCCTAAAATTTCATTCACCTGAGATCTGAACAGACCCTACACACACAGCCACCAGATTCTCTCTGCACAATGTAGAACCATAAACTTTCAGGATGCGTGATTGTGGGATGGTCCTTCATACATATTTGTGCACGCATGATCTCAGGAACTTGAACAAACATACATAATTCATTTCTATTTGTCCCAGTTTATTATTTGTGGAGGATTATTCTATTAGAAAACCAAGTTTACATTCTGGTTCTGAAGCAGGCTGTGCCACAGTTTGATCAATGTGGATGTCATAATAAACTATAGGTATGAGTATACCTTTGTAAACCACAAAGTGAGAAAGGCAATCATGGCATGCAAGGGAAGGACAGAGCCCCAAAAACCAGTACATGGTTTTGTTGCACCATCTGAGCCAGGATACTGCAATTTGCCCCCCAAACACCGACTGAACTTCAGAGCTAGTGAGAGTTTCCTCAGATGCACCATCACTAGGGGTGGAGTTTTTTGGTTATTTTTTTCCCAAAATTTCTTGATTAAAATAGCAAATTGCGGTGTTGTGTTTTTATTCAAATTGTTATTGCAAATTGTACAAACATCGCAATAAGTAAGCCCTACAAAGGCAAGCAGTTACTGGCATACACACTCCAGCCCGAAATAACGTGCTCAAAAATTCCCAAGCTGCAGTCTGGTTGCTGCCTGGAGTGTCAAGAAACTGCTACTTACTACCTTCCACATTCCAATAAAGTCACCCCAGCATGCACTGTGAACTATGAACATGCATGTTCATGCAAGTTTAAGCGAGCTTCCTATTTCTGCCATTCCTCCTCCTGATCCCTTACCAAAAACTATTGGCAGATTCCTGTGTCAAAAATTAAAAAGTGGTGTTATTTTGTGAAATTGATCTAAATTTGTGTCAAACTGTCAAAATAAGCAAAAGCAGTCAGTGTTTTTTTCACGTTTTGACCTAAATTTCATTTTATGTACCTTTTTCAGTAGAAATTCTTATTTAACGTTATGTGTTGATCACTGAAAAAACCATCCCTAACCATCACACTTGGTTGTTTTACATCCTGGAATTTAGCCTTCTGTTGGATCAACGGCATCCCTTTAAAGTTGAGGCTACAAATGTACACCTACTGATCTGGAAGTGAACTGCCATGCAGTGGGGCAGATTTCTAAGCAGGTTTAGAATGGGCTAAGCGCCCAACCATAAGTTTCAAGGTAAGTCACTGGCTTCTCAAGTCACAGATGTCTGAGTTATGGGCAGCTACATTGGGGTTTTCGCATAGGCACGATAACGCTGGGCTAGCAAGAACCAGTTATTTCAACCAATGTCAGTTTTGAAAATTTCAATACATATTAACAAGATTCAAAGTTTTCAAATATAAGTTGAACTCTACGTACAATCCTCCAGAATATAACCTGCATGTGTGCAGCTTCTCCTTCCAGTGCCTCTAAATACTTACTACTCTCTTACTACCTCTTACTACTAGTAAGTTGAAAGATTTAAACAGAGGAATATTCACCAAACTTCCTACAGGCGTGATTTCATTATGGACTTCCAATTTAGAGGAAGCATGTCCGTGGGTACCAGATGCCCCATATTTTGTCCTGCTTGCAAGCACTCAGAAGTATCCGGCTGGCTGTTGTTGGAAACAGAGCACTCTAGGAGATGGAGCCTTGGTTGGGCACAGCAGCCAAGAAATTCCCAATTCAAATCTCATGTCTCATGAGGAAAACTGTCAGATCTCTAAACACTGGGCAGCTGAAAATATCTCAGCTCAATGGCAGACACAACTCTGCTCTACTTAGGTCGAGAATCTTTAGCCACCCCTTATGCTACTGGCCTAAACTTACAGGATTACTGCAAGGATCACCAAAGAATAGTAAAAAAAAGGATTATATAAACATGAAGTATTATGCATCTGGTAAAGGACATTTTCATGTTTTTAGTTAAATCTGTAATTTAGCTACAATTCCAGCACATTTAAAGTCCCACTGAAACATGAGAGGCTTACTTTTTAAAATTGGGCTGTAAGTCTAAAAATCCTAAGGAGTCCCAATGCATTAGTGGTACTTACTTCTGAGTATACTGCATATGGCTAGGATGGGACTGCCATTGCCCAAAAGCCAGTAGCTCTTTTCCTGCCTGCTGTCACAGAGCATTCAGAGATGGTATAAGGCAGCAAGAGGGTGTGAGCATCTTAGAGCATCTTGCTACTCACGTGTCTTTCACATGCACCCCAGCTTTACAATCAATGATCAGTTCTGAACATCCCAACCATTCATCATTGTCAACGTGACAACACAAATAAGACAGCAATTCTTTAACCCAAGTCAAGTGCCATGCACAAGGAGTACTTTTCTCAACCAAGAAAACATATTTCGCCTCTCTTGTACAAAATCTACCCTAATTAAAAAATTATTAGGTATCAAAGTAACACAAGGTTGATGGTGGCACTGACTGATGATACAGCTAGATTGAATTAAGCAACTCCACTTTCTATCCAAAAAGGCAAACTACGCAACTTCCCTAAAGTTGCCCATCTGGGATTTTGCGACATCTTAACACCTAAGCAGTTTATTATGCTGTCAGCTTTCGAAAGCAGGATTTGCTGCAGGGGCACTGGGATCAGGCAGGATGAGACCTGCACTGTCTACTACATGCATCAGGCTGCTTACCCAATTCACACCACAATGATTTGTGACTGCTACTTTTGCTGAAGCTGGCTCCTCTACTCCTGTCAAACTAGTCACCTTATTTCTTGTAAAAAGACTATTCCCATTACGCATTTTCTTATTTTGGATAAAAATCTCTAAAATATGAACACAAAAGACAAATGGGTTGCCAAATGACCCAGAAGAGGAAAAAATCAAGCTGCTCTACAGACATGAAGTTTTTGACAGCACAGAAAAGAGGAGTAGAGCACAATACAATACAACACCTGCCAGGGCATGTAGACAAAGCCACTGGTCCCAGCACAAGAGCAGGTCAAGCCAGTTACAAGAAACTGGCAACTAGACAGGTTGCCAACCTTTCACCAGGTTGGTGTGCTTTCCAAATTTAATAGCAGCTTGGTTGGTGCCGACACTAAGGCGTCTCTTATCTCCAGGCACAGAAAAGACGCTCTGCGCACCGACTTCTGGACTGGCTTTAAAAGGCAAGCGAGCAGGCCCGGGCAGCGAGGGATCCAGGTCGCAGAGCCTAGCTACGCAGAAGACAAGCGGTATTATATGATCTCGACGGGGCTTACTCCCAGGCAGGCGGGAGCACAGGACGCCAGCCCCCCCCCCCCAAGTCTTCGGCTGCAATAACCCTACGCACGCTTCCCAACGTCATGGCACCCGAGTAAGTAGTCATGCCTAGGATTGCGGCGCTGATCTTGTTCCCAGCCAGGCCCCGCTCCTGCGCCTTTAAGAGGCGGCGCGACCACCACCACCACGGCCACGCACGGGAGCGAGGTTAGCTGGCGACCTCCAGGAGGTCAGGAGGCCGCCTGGTGGGGGGTGGGGGGAGAGTGGCAGCGGGTAGAAGCCCCCCCCCCCAAGTCAACGCGGGCGGGGAGGCCGGGGGCGGCTCACCAGGAGTAGGTCTGCTCCGCCATGGCTACGGCGGCGGCCCCTCCTCCTCCTCCTCGGTCCTGGTCGGCGGCGGCCGTCGGGCAGGGGGCGGGCGCGCTCCGGGGGGGGGTCTCAGCAGCGGCCCCGCTGCGTCTCCCGGCCCAACATGGCGGCGGCGGCGGCGGGGGGAGGCAGGACCCTCGCCCGCCCGTCCGTTCCTTCTCTCGCGCGCTCGGTCACCCGCGGGCGGGCGGATGGAGGCGGCGGCGGCGGCGACGCCTCAGACGCCCCGGCCGCGCCGCAGGGCCGCGCTCCCAGACTCCCGGCGGCGTCGGCGGCGATCGGGCCTCATGGCCGGGCGCGCACAAAGCGGAGAGGCCGGCCCGCGGCGGCGGCGGCCTGGCCTGCCGAGTCTTTGAGGGGAGCCGAAGCGGGCGGGCGGGCGGCGGGCTCCGAAGGCGAGGCCGCTCGCGCACAGAATTAGGCGGAGCCTGCCGCCGCCGCCGCCGCCGCCGAGCGTCGCCCTTACGCACGACGTACGCGCCGGCCCAGCCGGGCCAATCCGGGAGGCGGTCACGTGCTCACAACACGCTCACGTGCTCGACGCAGCCGCGTTGGGAAAGGGGGGGAGAGGGGCGGGGCCGACTAGCTCTTTATGGTGCGAAGTGCGCCCGCCCCTGATGGTCGGGACCGCGCACGCACCGGGCGCGCGCCGCCGCCGCCGGCCCCAGCGCCTCATTCCATTCCTTCGCTGAAGGTGAAGGGGAAGATGGAGGCGCTTCTGGAGCGGGATTGCGCCTGCGCAGACTGCGCGCGGGGGGGGGGGCGGTTGCATGCGCTGCGCATGCGCTTCCCTAAGGAGCGACGATGGAAGGGCGGTTATTTGGTTATTTTTTTATATTGTTTTTAAATTTGTTTTTAATTGTGTTCTTAATTTTTGATTGTATTGTTTAATTCTGTTTTAATTGTTTTTAATTGTGAATTGTTATATTGTTTTTATATCTATATTGTAATGCCGCCTTGGGTGCCTTCGGGCACAATAAGGCGGGGTACAAATCTAATAATAAAATAAATAAAATTTGAGCCTGGCACACGAACAGACACCAACACGTGGAACATCCAGTCCCAACTATTGTTGTTGTTGTTGTTGTTGTTGTTGTTGTTGTTGTTATTATCCCCCCACATGGGAATTGATTCACAGCCCAGTTGCCTCTATGACTACTCACAAGTAGACCCATTTATTTCACTGAGACTCTGACACATGGACCCACTTCAATCCTATTCGCACTTACTTGGGAATGAGTCTCATGGGCTTGCATAGGGTTTACTTCTGAATATACACACACGTGTGGTTGTTTTGCTTGTGTCAAGGTTGCAAATGGTATTTTTCCTTTCAGATTCACTATTGCTATTGGAAAATGGCCGAGAAATCACCCAACCGATGGCTGCATCCCCAGGAAAGCATCAGGCTCTGGCGTCACAAGGACAATATTTCTGGCCACGGCATACGTGACATGATTGAGACATACAAAATTATGCACGGGATGAATAGAGTGGACAGAGGGATGTTCTTTTCCCTCTCTCACAATGCCAGAACCAGGGGACATCCACTGAAATTGAGTGCTGGGAGAGTTAAAACAGATAAAAGAAAATACTTTTTTAACCAGCGGGTAATTAATCTGTGGAAGTTCTTGCCACAGGAGGTGGTGATGGCATCTGCCTAGATGCCTTTAAAAGGGGACTGGACAGATTTCTGGAGGAAATGTCCATTGCTGGCTACAGGCCATGACGGTTAGTGCAACCTCCTTATTTTAGAGTTAGGCTACCTCAGAGTGCCAGATGCAGGGGAGTGGCAGCGAGATGCAAGTATCTTGTTGTCTTGTGTGTTCCTTGAGGCATCTGGTGGGCCACTGTGACTAGATGGGCCTTTGGCCTGATCCAGTGTGGCTCTTCTTATGTCCTTATGACATCACTTTGGGTAGGTCCCGGACAGATGGCCATGCTAAAAAGTGGGTCCCGGTGCTAAAACGTTTGAGAACCACTGATGTACGGTATGTGATTGTAGCCCTAATGGGGAGCTGCAGCCAACGGCCCAGAAAGGCAAGGGAGACACCAGTTGAAAGCATTTTGGAAAGAATTTAGCATATATGATTCTGTAGAGCGCCCACAGCGCTCGTTAAGGCTAGTTCTGGTGGCAGCCCAGCTGCACTGGAAAACCAAAAGTGCCTTTCAGAGGCCTCCAAGACACTCTCTCAAGGTTGTTCCTTTCATAGGCCTCTGGTTCCCAAACCTTTCAGCATCAGGACCCACTGAAAAGAAGGTTCACTTACCAGCTGCGCAGGCCTCTGGCTATAGCCGTTTAACCAATGAACAAACCTTAATCTGCCTTGCCAGTTTTTCAACCCACCAAAAATTGGGTCATGACTCACTGGTGCGCCACAGACCGACAGTTTGGGAACCGCTGCTCGAAGGCGTCATATGGGGGGTTGCTATATTTTATTTGTTTGTTTATTTGAAGAATGTATATCCTGGCGTTCCTGTGCCGAAGCAAATGCCCAAGGTGGCTTACATGGGTAGGCTAGTCTAAACCCCCATTTTTCAATGTTTCAGCGGTTGATTTTACAAGTATATAGTCTTCTGTGATTCACATGCATCTTCAGTTCCAGATGTAGTCTTCATAGTGTGGTTCTTTCCTCTGGCTGTGGGCCATCAAGCTGCAGCAGGCAATCAAGTCCAATCTGTACAGGTCCTCAAGGTCGTACTCCATTCTTTTGCCGGCTGACATTCTTACTCATTCCCACACTGGCTAACCAGTTCCACAGCACCTCTGTCCTGCCACAACAGGTACTGCAGCTTCTCACAGCCTAACATTCCATCTCTCATCCAAAAACAAGACCATGGATTCCCCCGCTTAGCTTCAGGCAGTGCCAGCATCTCACCTCACATCACCATACCCTGCTGTATGGCATCTGGGTAGAATTACCAGCTACCAACTGGGACTGAGTGCCTATACCTTTATAGGCCTGTATAGAAGCGGAACTTTGGGCAGGTGCAGCTTTTTACGCTTCTGTGATGAGCTGCACCTGCCCAACTTCCCTCTTCTATACAGGCCTATAAAGGTATAGGCACTCAGTCCCAGTTTGTATCTAGTAACTCTAGGTATGGGGGTGATAAAAATTGTGTGCCCCTGGGTACCAGAAGCCTTTGCTATTTCATTATTCTCCAGAGCCAGCCAGACCTGCTCCCTTTGTCTCCTCCGATGTTCGCCAGCTAAAGAGCATTGGCAAACATTGGGGCAGAAGATTTAGCCGAGAGGGTTAATGCCTCCGTTTGCCCGAAGATAACAACTGAAGATCTCAAGGTCGTGAGCTCGGGACTGCCGGAAGTCTCTGTGAGCGGCAGACCTTGCAAACTGCGGCTGATCAAAAGCTGAGTTCCAGCTGCCTCGTGTGAGGGGGAGTGTGCTGAAGTCAGCTGCGTCTCTGGTGGGAGCAGGGAAGCCTCTTATCAGCCAGCAGAAGACAGATGGGCAGCTAGGAAAGAAGGCTAAATCCAGAAAGAAAGATCTGTATGAGTGTTGTTCTTGAAAGATAGAACATTCTGTAAATTGTAAAAAACCTTTGGGTTTGTGAAAAGTCTGCCTATGTAAACCGCCTTGAGTTGTAATCATTAGAGAAATCTAGTGACTTTAAGAAAGGCGGTATATAAATACATGTATTTATTATTATTATTATTATTATTATTATTATTATTATTATTAAAGAGCTGGCGCAGGTCCAAGGAGACCCATTGGCAGGGATTACCAAGGGGTAAGGGAAAATGTTTTCCCTTTCCCCATCCATTGCCACCCACCCAAGTTTTTCTCCACCATATATTTGCGTTACACTCTCCTTCATGTGCATATTTTTTCAGGCAAAATGTGAATAAAAATATATTTTTTAAAAAATCTCCATGCACTTTCCCTTTCAGCTTCCCCTCATTTTAGAGAAGTCCTTTTTATAAATAAATAAAAATTGTGAAGTTTCTGCACTAGACTTTCTTGGAAAATTCTCCGGTGCACAACTCTATGGTCACTGTCCCCTATCTGTTCCAGTGGAAAGGTCATGCAACTCGTATGGCTGAACTGATAGGGGACAGTGACCATAGAGTTGATGGGCACTTAGGTTTAGGGCAATGAGGGAGCAAACCTAACCAATTCTCCAGCACTGGCATAGCTGTACCAATGGGGCTTGAGCGTCATCCTGCAATTGGCAGGTGTTTGTTGCCTTACCTCAGAGCTGCATTGGCCTTACCCCGGTGCGGGAAAGTTGGTTGGAGTTTCACCCTTAATTAATTCACACACACACACCCACGCTGGAGTGTTAAGGCACTGGACAGTGAGAGAGTCAGGTTTAAGGCTGGCATATCCATCAACGGTCTGGCCTGTTGTTTGACTGCCGTGAAATATTTGTGGAAGCCAAGAATGTCGCTGTGGAGGGGGCAGATGACCTTTCTGATTTCAAAATCAGATTGATTATCAAGGGTAGGAGCGAAGCCAGCGTTCTCCGTGATCCTGCACCACTCAGGGCAAGCTTAGAGGCCTAGCAAAGCTCCACTGTTGGCTCCTTGCTAAAACATCTCCAACCAGGCTCTTGGGCAGTCGTCAGGGCACAGGTGATGACCTGGGACCTCCCCAGCTCTCCAACTTCCTTGCTGCAGAATTCAGGGCGTGCCCCTTCCCTGCAATTTGGCTGCGTCAATTGAAAAGCACCAGTGAGGGGTTCAATTTTCACAAGTTTATCCATATTGTTGTTCAGTCGCTAAGTCGTGCCCGACTCTTCGCGACCCCCTGGACCACAGCACGCCAGGCCTCCCTGTCCTCCACTAGCTTCCTGAGTTCGCCCAATTTCATGCTCATTGCTTCGGTGACTCTGTCTAACCATCTCATCCTCTGCCGCCCCCTTCTCCTTTTGCCTTGGATCTTTCCCAGCATGAGGGTCTTGTCTAAAGAGTCCTCTCTTCTCATGAGGTGGCCAAAGTATCGGAGCTTCAGCTTCAGGATTTGTCCTTCCAGGGAGCAACCAGGCTTGACTTCCTGGAGGATTGACCGATTGGATCTCCTTGCAGTCCAGGGGACTCTCAAGTGTCCAACACCATAATTCCATAAACACCATAGTTTATCCATACTGTTTCATAATAACGATTAGCTAGCTAATTATTATGGTTATCAGGGATGTACCTAAGAGCCCAATCCTATGCATGTCTACTCAAAAGTAAGTCCCTTTATAGTCAATAAGGCCTATTTCCAGGTAAGTGTGGATAGGATTGCATCCTAAGTCACTAAGCTCGAGTCACCAGTCATTAACCTGCAACTCAACTCATGAGTCATGTCACATGCTCACTGCTACTCAACTCACAAAAATTGTTGTCATTTTGAGTAGCAAGTCATTTTGAGTCAAGTCGTGAGTCAATGGCTTCCTTGAGCAAAATAAAAGTTAAGACTTCCTCCTCCCCTCAACCTCCCCAGCCTTCTGGATGCACCTCCCCCCTCCCACCACATCTGCTGCTGCCATTGGTCCGAAGGCCAGCGTCGGGATTGCCCACAAGGTCGTCAGCCATGACACAGAAGCAGCAGAAAAGGTAAACAAGCACACACATACACACTCGAGATAGGGACTGGAGTCATTTCAAGCCCCGCCCCTTTTTTAAAGTCAGTGGCCCCAAATGGCAAGTTGAGCCCAAGCCAACTCGAATTGCTGAAAACAGCATTTTTGCGCAACGAGTCAATATGAATTGAGTGCACATCCCTGGTAATTAGCATAAGAATCATATCTGTTGATGGCTGGTTTTTCTCATACAGTGAACCCTCAATTTAACCGACAGGCAATAACGGATGTTGTCTGCTTCTTTAAAACAATCATATAGGTTTTGCGCATGTCCATGTGCTTTGTCATAAATGCATTTGAAACATTTCAAACAGTGGAAGAAGAAAAAAGAGGTCTTAATGATTACATCATGGCAAGCAAGGACAAATTGCTAAGAGAAGTATACAAAGAAAAAATACTGAAAACAACTGGTACAAAAAAAGATTACAGACAAGAAATACTAAGTAGAAGATTGGAAAATTGGAAAAATAAGCCTCTTCATGGACAGCACCTGAAAGAAACTGAAGGAAAAGTGGACTCTGCAAACTGGTTGTGGCTACAAATGGGAACCATCAAGAAGGAAACTGAAGGATTAATATTTGCAGCACAAGAACAGGCACTGCAAACAAATGTTATGAAAGCAAAAATTCAGAAAGTCAGTAACAACAGCAAATGTCAACTTTGCAAACAAGTTGATGAAACTAGATCATTTAATCAGTGGATGTCGTAAAATCGCGCAAACTGACTATTTAAAAAAGGCATGATTGGGTGGCTAGTTTGATTCATTGGAATTTATGTAGAAAATATAATTTTGAAGTATCAAAAAACTACTATGACCATCAGGTAGAAAAAGTTGTTGAAAATGCAGATGTAAAAATTTTACATTTGGGATTTTAGAATTCAAACTGATCGGCATTTAGAACACAACACACCAGATATAACAGTGGTTGAAAAGAAAAAAACTATGGCTTATAGACATAACTTGAAAAAATCTTAAAATATAGGGACTTGACAATTGAAATTGGAAGTTTATGGCAAAAACGATCCAAAGTAGTGCCAATTGTCATCTACTTGGATCTATTTCAAAACATCTACAAAAACATCTAGAAACTTTGAAGATCAATAATATAAGAACGTCTGACTTACAAAAAACCATGTTGTTGGGAACATCATACATCTTACGCAGATACACGGACAACTCTTAGGCTCTTGGTTAGACCTTGAATTGCCAACAAAAGACCAGTCTGTGATATTTGTGATCATTTTATCATTTTGACTTATAAGTTAATGAATAATAATAATAATAAGAATAAGAATAAGAATAATAATAATAATAATAATAATAATAATAATAATAATAATAATGGTCCCACCAAACTACAATGACCAGCGAAATTGGGTGAAGCGACTGTTTCTGCACCGGATTCCTCTCCCAGCTCTCCAGGCCTTGCGGTTCACCCACATGCTCTCTGCTGCAGGAGGGCAGATGCGCAGGAGTGGGGCTTTCCTGCGGGAGAGGAGCATCCGCTTCCCTGCGCCAGGGAGATGCGCCTGGCCTCCGAGCCCTCCCAGTGGGAACAGTCCAGCCAGGAGCAGACAAGGCTCGCCAGTGCTTAAGGCAGACACGGCAAATTCACTCATCATCATTACAGTAATCACAGTAATTACAGCGCTAACCTTTCCAGCACCTTTCCCCAGAGAGCCCAGCCCTCCGTAATGCGTGCACACATTGCAAGGATGCGCTGGTCAGATGTGCAGCCTGGACTCCTCTGAAAGAGTCCAAGTGGAGTCTCTTGGGCACCTCTCAAGGGTGTTTTGAAATCAGACAACGTGAAGAGGCAGGCAGCCGAAGGCCCCTGGAGTGACCGGCACCACCCCACAGAGCCGGGATTAGGGCGGAGCCCAAGGGGCACATGACTGCCCCTCAAGCTCCACCCTAGTTAGAGGATGTGCTGGCAGTTTTGCGCCCCCCCCATTCTTTCTCCTTCAAAAGGGAGGAGGCTCCCTTTTGAAGGAGAAGAAACGTGGGTGTGAAGCCCATGGAGAGAGCACCCTTTTCCTTCAGGAGGAACCCAGATGTGGCTGCCTTGCACCATGGTGTAGCACCATAGGCATAGTACCATAGATTTTTACTTTTTTTTTTTTAAGGTAAAGGTTTCCCCACGACCTAGTCTAGTCTAGTCTAGTCTAGTCTAGACGGTCTAGTCGTGAGCGACTGTAGGGGGCGGTGCTCATCTCCGTTTCTAAGCCGAAGAGCCGGCATTTGTCCGAGGACAGTTTCCGTGGTCATGTGGCCGGCATGGCTATAAGTCGGCGCATGGAACGCCGTTACCTTCCCACCGAAGTGGTATCTATCTACTTGCATTTTTACGTGCTTTCGAACTGCTAGGTTGGCAGGAGCTGGGACAAGCAATGGGAGCTTACTCTGTCGCGTGGTCTCGAACTCCCAGCCTTCCAGTCAGAAAGCCCAGCAGCAGCAGTTTAACCCGCAGCGCCCTTACTTTTTTTTTTTTAGACTTTATCAGTCATTTTGGGACCACTACATGTAAAATGCAGGAAAAAAATGAATGAAGAAACTAATGTTATGGATATGTTACTCTCATGCATATGTGGACTTTCTTATGATTGGAAAAGCAGGATACAGTGTATGTTTTCCTGTAAAATATATAAAATACCTTATATCTATCTATGTAAAAATGGATGTGTGTGTGCGTGTGTGTGTTCCAGCATAACTCTGGAATGCCTGGAGCGATTTGCACCAAACTTGGTACACATATGCCTTACACTCTGGAAAGAAATACTGTGGGGGTAAGACACCCCTAGCACCCCTACGGGTGGGGGTGGGAAGGGGGTGACATGTAAAAATGATCGAAAATGGCCGATATTCGTGTCCAATCCATGGTGTTCGGGGTCGCTGAGATGAATGGTGGCACTCCCTATGCCGTTTAAGTCCACGTTCAGCTCCCATTGGCATGGGGGGTGAGAAGGGGTGAAAAATAAAATGTCCAAAATGACCGACATTAGTGCCAAATCCATAGTTTTCGGGGTCGCTAAGCTGATTGGTGACAGTTCCGATGACATTTAAGCCCAAGTGTAGTCAAATAGAACGCGCCCCTAGGGGTGGGGGTGGGAAGGGGGTGACATGTAAAAATAATTGAAAACGACCAATATTAGTGTCCAATCCATAGTTTTCGGGGTTGCTGAGATGAATGGTGACACTCCCGATGGCATTTAAGCCCAAGTGTAGCCGAATAGAACGAATAGAACTCTGTCGAACCTTCTGGAAATTTTTAGAAATCATTATGGCCCGGTCTTGGACTCCAATCAAATACTTGCCATGTGACCAGGCGTAGTAGATGCCTACGAGGTAGTCAATTTCCCATCAGACTTCCTAAACTCACTTAGTCCGGCTGCATTGCCACCACATCGTCTTTGACTTACAGTGGGATCTTCAATTATTTTACTACGGGACCTCGACCTGCCAAAACTTTGCAACGGCACAAGCCTGTGTGTCAAGAAGATGTTGGGTACTGCAATTGAAGCAACTATCTTAACAAGAAAGGGAGAGGGTGAAACAGTTTTTATCCCACGGATAACACTCATTCCGACGGATCTCATTTTTAATTTTAAGACATTGCAATTTCCAGTGAGACTTGCATTCTCGATCACGATCAACAAGTCACAGGGGCAGTCTATTAAGTACTGCGGAGTGGATTTGAGATCGCCATGTTTCTCCCATGGACAACTTTATGTTGCTTGCTCAAGGGTGGGTTCACCCAGTGGTGTCATCTAAATTATTTAAGAACAGGTACTCACTTTTGATTGGCACGTGCCGGGACCCGCCCACCGGAAGTGACGTCATAAGCCGGAAGTGAGGTCGTGGCAGGAAGGGACATGAAAAAAGCCCTTTTTGAGGCCTCAGATGATTTTAAACTGACCCAACAGTTGCAACAGGATTCCACAGCACCCCCAGAACATGTTAAGGAGGCCTGGCATCATGTTAAAACCCCAGAGCAACTCATTTTTCAGTGGCAAGGAAAGGAAAGGCTCCGCTCGCTGCCTGCCTGGCTCTGAGAACGTGCAGGCAACTCAAACATGTAGGAAATTCAAACGTTGCAGAGGGCGGAGTCGACGAGTGGGCGGGCGAATGGGCGGGGCCAGCCGTAATCCTAGGAACCGGTACTCGCGTACCCCCGCGTACCCCCTGCATGACATCACTGGGTTCACCCAAGAATTTATGTGTTCTTGCTCCTGGAGGTGAAACTAACAATGTTGTTTATAATCAAGTTTTCCGTTAAATTAATATTATAGTTAATCCGTAAAAGATTTTACTTTATAATTTTTATACTGCACGTACGCTTTTAATTTCCTGTACATAAAATTACTTCCATTTTACACTATAGATAGAATTCATTCCTTTTCCTGTCTAATAGAAGCTTGGGATAAATAAATGCCCGGGCAACGCTGGGTAAGGGCAAGCTAGTAAATAAATAAAGAGTAATCACCATCTTTCACAGAGGTGCACAGACTGAAGGCACAATCCTACCCTGGAATTAGGCTGGCACAGTTAGGCCAGCAAAGTTTGGCCAGTAAAGTGCATTTGGACCACTCTCAGAGTCAGGGAGGATCAATCAATCAATCAATCAATCAATCAATCAATCGGTACTTACATACCGCTTTTCAACACGAAGTTCACAAAGCGGTTTACAGGCAAATAGTAATAATAAAGTTAAAGTTAAATGGCTCCCTGTCCCAAAAGGGCTCACAATCTAAAAAAAGGCAGACCGCCAGCAACAGCCACTAGAAAGACTGCGCAGGGGTGAAGAGGTACAGTTACTCTCCCCCTGCTAAATATAAGAGGAGCACCACTGGAAAAAGTGCCTCTTGTCCAGTTAGCAGGGGTCATGGATGGCGCATTTCTGTGTGCTGGCCTCCTCCCGCTCTCTGCACTCAAAAGGGAAGAGGGGAATGGGGCAGGAAAGGAACTGCACAGGAGAGGCCTAGAGTTTGGGAGATACTCTAGCCCATCCCCATCGCTCTCTTCTCTTCCTCTTCCCCACTTGTTCCCCACTTCCTTTTCAAATGTAGGGAAGAGGAGGAGGAGGAGTGACCATGCCCGGCAGGTGGACGGACGGGCAGTGGCGGATCTAGGGGGGCAGGGGGGGGCATGAGCCCTGGGCGCCATCTTGGGGCCATCTAGGGGGGCGCCAGTGGCCCCCACAACACTGCACAACATTGCACCCTCCAGAGCCCAGGTCTGCCCATTGGGACCAGTCGCGAGTAGACCTGGGCTCCCTCGAGGGAGCCCAGGTCTACCCACGGCCGTTTCTAATGGGTAGACCTGGGCTTCCTCAAGGGACCCCAGGTCTACCTGTGGCTGGTTCTGGTGGGTAGACCTGGGCTCCCATGGGGGCGCACTTCTATGGGGTGCCCCAGGCGCCATTTTGACTAGGTCCGCCCCTGCGGACGGGCAGTGGAGGGCACCTCCTGTCAGTCCATTACCAGAGCCGCCCTGTCTTCTGCAGTCTCCTGACCAGCTCCGCATCCCTGCAAAACAAAACAAGCCACAATTAATGCTCACACGCCGGGGCCGAAACCCAGCCAAGGCTCTGAGAACAGGGGCAGGCCAAGCAGGTGAGCCATGTGAGGTGCACAAGGATGCAACTGCAGCTTAGCTTCCCTCAGGGGGAGGCTGCACGGCTAAGCGGCCGGTCTCCACCGTTTGCTCCACAAGCAAGCTGCAGCTGGGACACGATTTAATTCACAGTCCCCGTTTCTGCCCCTGACTTGCCTGGCCAAAAGGGCAGGATATTTTCAGTGTGCTTCCTTGGAGCACCAATTCACTGCACCCAATTTCCCCCCGTCTGGAATTCAGATAAGAGTCTGGATTCTTTGTGGGGGGCCTCCACCAGGTCCTCACCGAAGCACAGTGAACGTAAGGCCATCAGAGGAGCCCCGCTGGATCAGGCCAGAGGCTCATCTAGTCCAGCTTCCTGCATCTCACAGTGGCCCACCAGGTGCCTCAGGGAGCATACAAGACAACTAGATGCCTGCGTACTGTGGCCACTCCCTGGCACCTGGCAGTCTGAAGTAAATTTATGAGGTAAAATTCTGAGGTAAATCCTATCTGTGGGGAGAGAGCTATAACAACTTGCAACACACTCTGGACCTTAATAACATCAGAAGAGCCCCACTGAATCAGGCCAAAGGCCCCTCTGGTCCAGCTTCCTGCATCTCACAGTGGCCCACCAGATGCCTCAGGGAGCACATGAGACAACAAGATCCCTGCATCCTGCTGTCACTCCCTTGCATCTGGCATTCTGAGCTATCCCACTTCTAGAACCAGGAGGTTGCACATCTCCATCACGGCTTGTAACCTGTGATGGAGTTTTCCACCATCAATCTGTCCAAACCCCTTGGTGGAACAGGGCTGGCTTCTTCCCCCTCTCCCCCTTCTCTGTGTAGCCTGCTGAATAAATTCACGTGGTGGGAGGGACACGATCTCCCACCCCACGATCTCCCCCTGTCTCTCTCTGCACAGGGCTGCAATTTCATTTTCCCCAGCTACGCCACTGGCTTCACCTCGCTATGAGTCAGCAGTTATCAATAAAATCGCTATCAGCCTCAGGATTCTAGAAGATCCTTCTGCAGGTCAGTCTGTGCCTCAGTTTTCCTAGCAAGTGTTTGTGGCAGAGGGAAACCCGATCCCTCTTTCACAGATGGGCAATGGAGGGTGATTTTTAGATGTGGCTGAAAAAGGTCACCCTGAAGCCAGCCAAAACCAGCCACAAAGGCTTTGAACCCATTGCCACACCCTGTGGCCGTGGTGTGGTGTGTCCATGTCCCTTCCCCTCTCCCCAGGCCAAATTCTGGAAAGTGAGAAAAAGCCCTGAAGGGTAGTGGGCGTCTAAGGCATCCAGGAGCATGAAATTTTTAAACATACCCCATACCCCCAAATAACACCCCCAAAACATTTTTAACAACCCCACACAACACCTTGGAGGCCTCCAAAAGGCACTTCTCGAAAGAGGTGCCTTTCTGAGGCGTCCAAGACACCCCCTCCAGGCCCTTCTGAGGCAACGGGCCCTCTGCCCTCTCTTAGCTGCGCCACTGCTGAAGAGCATCGTTGCCTGTGGACACTGAGCAGTAGTGGGCATTGTGATGCAAAGACCCCAGACTGGAAATCAGGAAGCCCAAACGATAATGCGGAACAGCAAAGAGTCAGTCGCTGTGATAAGGCCAAGTGAAGTGGTAGATTTTGGGTGCCATTAAACATGTGTGCCATTAAATGTGTTCGAATTATGGTGTTGGAGAAGACTCTTGAGAGTCCCCTGGACTGCAAGGAGATCCAATCGGTCAATCCTCCAGGAAGTCAAGCCTGATTGCTCCCTGGACGGACAAATCCTGAAGCTGAAGCTCAAGTACTTTGGCCACCTCATGAGGACTCCTTAGAAAAGACCCTCATGCTGGGAAAGATGGAAGGCAAAAGGAGAAGGGGGCGGCAGAGGAGGAGTTGGTTAGAGAGTGTCACCAAAGCAATGAACATGAAATTGGGTGAACTCAGGAAGCTAGTGGAGGGCAGGGAGGCCTGGCGTGCTGCGGTCCAGGGGGTCGCGAAGAGTCGGACATGACGTAGCGACTGAACAACAACAACAAAACGTGTGTGTGTGTGTGTGTGTGTGAGAGAGAGAGAGAGAGAGAGAGAGAGAGAGAGAGAGAGAGAGAGAG
>JAJKFI010037542.1:0-28395 GCA_029204185.1 Lerista edwardsae
CAATGGGACGCACGTGGCATCCTGCTATGTGTGTGTGTAGGGGGGGGCAGCCATGGAGACCTCTTCAAGATAAAGGAATGTTTGTTTCTTCATCTTGGGGTTGCACTGCAGCTGCGTCAGTGCCAGAAAGTGGGCTATGACAGAGCCCTCTTGTGGATTTGACTACCTTTCTCTTATGACAACACTCTCCTGGAGACATCCAAACACAGGCTCTGTGGGTGGTTCTGCTGGTCTCAACACCTGGACTGAGACCCAATAAAGTCACCCACTGAAATGTAAAGATGTCTTTGCCTGGTTGTGAGCAGTCAAAAAACGACTGTTCTCTTCAGTGCAACTCCCAAACTTTTGGGGCCTTAGAATTATGAATATAGAGATTTGGGTGGCATTAAAACTTGAACAGCTTCCCAGGATGCTGCCCGGCAATTTCCATCCTCCAGATTATGCCAGCTACAGGGTTAACAACATGCAGCCCTTGGTGTGTATAAGAAGAGACCTCCACAGGCCACCGTGAGCACATCTGTTTTGGAGAGGAAAGATGAAGCCGTTGCCATTGCCTCCAACATTTTACAAATTGAAAGCTGGGCAGCCCACTCCTGAGCTGCCCGGCTCCTAGAGGAGCACTGGTACCCGAATGGCTACCGCTACATCCGGTGGGAGCCACAGCAGCTTCCTCAGGGGGAAGGGACAGCCGTACCCACAATGTGGGTTCCCACAACGTGGCCATTCAAGTTTCCACCAGATTTTTGCCAGTGGAGACTGGAGCAGCTCTGTGTCGGGTATCCAAGCCCGACATGGGAGTTCAGGATGAGGCAGCCAGGGCAGCCACCAGTCCCACCTCCTCCTGAAGCAACTCCTCTCTCCCACCCAGTTCCGCCCTCCCCGTCTTCCTCCTGCCCCCAAAAGCCACCCCACTGGCCTGCAGTCTCATTTACGGCGGTAGAGTGGCTGCTCCGCGGCACTGTGCCACAGGTGCCGGCCCATTAGGGCTTTTGGCAGTGCTACGAATGTGCTTTACGGCATATTTGCAACACCGGAGCTGGCGGTAGCTTACCATCAACTTCAGGATTGGGCCTCAACTTGCAAGTGTTAAAAAAAAATGCCACTACTCTTAAGGTGTAGTATAATACAGGAGATCCAGCTGGAAATAGCAGCTGCCCTTTTCTTGGGGGAATAAAGATACAGAGGGGCAATGGGAAGCCATTTATAAAATACAGTAACATGCACACAGGCTTCACACATTCACACTCCCCGTAATGTTTACAAGAAATGTGTAAGGTAGGTCAACTATTATCTCCTTACTGCTGGTGGAGAGTCTAAGGTGGTTTTCCTACATCCATGGAACCCAGTTCACAGCTAGGCATGATTCACTGGCTCCCTTCACCACTTCACCAGCACAGCAGAATACAGCCCGAAGTCGTCATCTCAGCCCCTTCAGTAAGACACGGTCAAACAGGGGCCAGGCCAAGCTTGCAGCCAGAAGTGGACTCTCTCAAGATCAGGGGTGTCCAACTCATGTCATGCAGCAGGCTGAATAGAATGTATGATGCCTACTGAGGGCCAGGTGTCATTAATCAGGTCATGACCAGAAATCAGGACTTTTTCTTACTTAGGAAGTCATTAGCTGCAAAAGTACACAAATCTTGATCGTATTTTCAAGATATGGGAGAGCCCAATATGCAGAACAGGCTGCCCTTCAGCAGTGACAGTTCAGCAGCTGCTGGTGCTGCTGGTAGAGCTCAAGGGCTGGATAAAGAACTTCCATGGGCCACATCCGGCCCCCAGGTCTTATGTTTGACACCCCTGCTCTAGAACCACACCACCTCTGGCATCATATCACAACTATGTCATACAACATGCCCAGAATTCAAAAAATGACACTGCAGAATACAATTATATATTGTGGCTACTGGAATTTCTTTCATACCCTGGGCCTGCCAGCAGCGTATGTTGGGACAGGAGAGACTTTCAGCACCTTTTATGGGTTCTACATTTTTTCTGGTGTGACAGGGAACTAACACCCATGAGACCCCTCAGCTGAATAAGGCTACCTGCCATGTCATTTCTGCAGCTTAGCAAGGAGAGGGTTGAACAGCCTAGAAAATTCCCTTGCAAGGAATTCCCTTGTAAGTAAGCGATTCCAGCAGCAACATCTCGCTGTAAGGCTGAAGGTTCCTTGCACATACAGACAGTACATGCATGCTCTTGGTCTCCCTTCTTGAACTTTGGTGCTTAAGATTGTCTCCATTTTAGTTATTTTAAAATAACTAAAATGGTCAGTTATTTCAAAGCAGTAGTTTTCAGCAGACCTGTGAACTACAGAGCAACATGCAAAAACTCAGTACGATCTGTCAAACTTGTCAAACAGCAAACACCTCAACTTCAATCAATCACTTTGTAATGTTGGCATTTTCCCCAACATTAGTATCCGAACTGGTCTGTGGAATTGTTGCTTCTCTAGAAGTACCTACAGTGTATCACTTTGACACCAAAAAAATGTATGAAGAAAACGTTGCTGTGGTGTGAAGTGGACACGTTCTGGGAGCAGCAATGCCAAAGCACTGTTTCCAGAGAAAAACAGAGACAAACAAAGCATGACTGACAACAGACTTCCCTGCCAGATCAGGACACCTCTCTAGGCTTTGTCACAGTAGTTATATGAAAACAAAACATTACGCGGGTCTACAGGTTTGGATCACCCTTTGCAGCCAGACATTATGTGCGATTGTGAAACCCGCTGCTTTTGGTTGGCGTTCAATATTTACAAAAGCCTGCCGAACACCCAGCAGTCCTTTTGCTTGCAGCTCTGAAGCAAGGATGTTGCTTCAGTATATTCCATCAGGTGATGACAAGTACATTTTCTCCTAAATGACAAGCTGAGGAGCGGGTATTTTGGGGGAGTGAAGGGACTGGTACAGCCCTCATCAGGCAGGACCAATTCTCTGGTCTCCCAAGTGGAACTTTGGTGATGGGAAGTATGGCAAAAGGGCATTTACTGCACAAACCACCACTTGTCAATATGCAAGGCAAGTTAACTCTTGTCTTCTCAGAATTCTTCTCACTTGGATTCTACCCCAGGAGATCTCTATACAAACACTCAGTAGGAACCTCTGCCTCACCACCCCAACAGGGGATGAAGGCACAACTCACCCCATATAGTTAAGGGGGGGAATTCCATGCCACAATGCACTGATGCTGTATCTCCCTCTCTGACCCTATTCCAGCCTCCTGACCGTTTAGGATGATCACATGCGCCTCTGCCATCAACTGATGCCTAACATCCCTTCCTTCTGCAACACCTAAGGACAGGGAGTATCTTCCTTCCTTCCGGAGAATGCCGGGGATTCCCAACTATTGCTCCTGCTGGCAGAACACCCATCAGAACCCATTTTTTGCTTCAGTTCTTGCCTCTTTGCTGCCAATACTACTCTAAAGTCCATCCTATGGTGGATAGGGCCGCGGCACAAAGACCATGGCAACAGTGGAAGTCACTCCAACAACAGCCATTCTGTGAGTGCCACTGCAAGAGGTGGCAGTTCCTGGTCCTTGCCCTCTGGCCCAGGTAAGGCAGCAGGGGGCAGACCTGGGGGCAATGATGTGCGCTGCATCCTATACACCCTCTGTTCAGGAGTCTGTCTCTTTTCTCTCCAGGGGCATGTGCCACCAAAACTGGTGGGGTATATCCAAGGAGACAGACAGCCCCAGGCCTTCCCATTTGCCCTTGGGTCACCCTCCTCTGCTGGATGCAGGACATGCTTTTTTCAAGCCCCTGCACCAGTGGAGGGGGATAAGATTGGTCCACCACTCTTACAGGAGATGGGGATGCTGGCAGCTTCCTTATATAGTGTGCATGGATCACTGGTGCATGGTTGGGAGTTGTGCTTGTGGCTCTGTTGCTCTTTCCTGATGGCTGGCAGGGAAGTGTTCCACCCACAGCACTGGCCTGTCGTTGTCCTGTGCCTGCCCCATGGCTTGCTTCTCTGGCCACCAACGTTGGGGCTGATTGGATGAAGCAATTGGCACCTTGGACGTCACACCACACGGCCAACACTTCGACTTCACAGCGACGACACGCAGACAGCACACCAATGAAACAGTGATGTCAAAACACCGCTCCATGGGTAACAAGCTATGCTTCCATCAACACGGGGGGTATTAATGGGAAAGGCTGCACCGGTGTTGCTTTGCCAGGGCAGGATTGGCATTTGACCCTTGCTGAACCAGTGATGGTGTGCTGCCAATGTGGCATGGCCAGGGCAGGCTCCGGATATGACAGGCATCATACTGGCATCCATGGCATGGAGTCCAAATAGGTTTGGGCCACTACTCTGCAATATCTCTGAGCCTTCCAATTAAAACAACATGCTTCTCTAAATCTTGTCACAGCCAATGTACATTGACAGAAAAAGATAATATACTGATCTTATTAGAATTAAATAATCTTCCATTGACATTTTAGAACAGATTTTTAAGATTACTGAATGTGTATGCATTATTTATTCTCTCTCTCTCTCTCTCTCTCTCTCTCTCTCTCTCTCTCTCTCTCTCATATACTAGTATAAAATACTAGTATACTAGTTTGTATGCTATCTCACTGTAATATTGCCATTAAGTTGCCTGACACTATTTTCCCATGAACACAGTCATTTATTTTAAAATTGTAAAGGCATACCTTTACAAATGCCTTCATTTGCACTCCATCTAGAACCATACAGTGTTAGAACTGGACTGTATCTTGTAGGCCATCTAGCCCAACCCCCTGTTCAAGTAAGTCTGCCTCCTCTTCCCCACAGGAAAAAAAACACCTTGATCATCCAGCAACATCAAGCGGAATGTTGGGTAAAATAAAAACATTTTAACTACCAACATAAAAAGAGCTGTGTGGTGCCAGGTGAGCCTCAGGAAAAAGAGGTTCCATAGTCAAGGTATCACTACCAAAAAGATTCTGCCACGCATCACCACCAGCCAAGCTTCGGCTCACAATGAGACACAGACGAGTTTCCAAAGATGATCCTGATAGATGAACAGCCTCATACGTGAAATACACAGTGGTCCAGAAGGCGCACTCAAATGAATGCTTCAAGCTATCACCCAAATGGCAAAATACCTTTCTTGGACCAATTAATATTCTAAGAGCTGCCAGAAAGCTCTCATGTTACACCAGTGGTTCTCCTATGGGAGGAGTACATGGGACACATAAATCACCTAAAATGGAAGGGGGCACAAAAACTAAGTGTCCAGAGTTAAGTGGAATCTTACAGCACAATCCTACGCATGTCTATTCAAAAGTAAATCCCACTATGTTCAGTGGGGGTTATTCCCAGGAATGCGTGTATAGGATTGCAGCCTTAATCCGTTCACCACATAACATAGTTGAGTAGTCTCTAGCAGTTCTATGTACACTAGACTCGTATGAAGGGACCACTCCCATGTTTTCTCCATTATCCAAAGGTGTTCCACAGGGAACTGTTGTTTAGTTTTAATGGTGTTTGCAGGACATGATTTTAAAAGAGATTAAAGATACCTGTTTTATTCCCTAGTTAATGTAGGCATTGGCTAACTGCCCAAATACAGTTCTTTGCACAAACCAAGATATAAGGACCAGCAGAACCAATGGATAAGGAGTCCCAAAACAGAATAAGTTGAGAAGTCAAGCTCAAAAAGTTAGAAAACACTTTTTCAGGTGCAGGCATTGCTATTAAGTAGCATTTAATATACATGGTCAATTAATGCAGTGGCAAAATCCATACTAAAGTGGACCACAAGTGTGTTTAAAATACTGGCAAACATTAAAGTAAGTCTGTCTTGTGCTTATCTTGCATACTCACTTATTTTTAACCTGCTTAAGCCAGTATTACTTGTCTAAGAGGGCCAGTTTCAAATCATGGTTCCTAGACACACCTCTAACCAAGTTTCCAAAAACCTGAATGCCCTTCAAGCACGTAGCCTGCAACAGCCTGTGCTTTGTTCAAACTTGCCGATTTCTTAACTCTAGTTAAGACTAGAGTTAACTAGTATGCAACTTCTTCCTTAAAACTGCCATGGAGCCAGAGGATTGGAGGATAGCAAATGTCACGCCAATCTTTAAAAAAGGAAAGACAGGGGACCTGGGAAGCTATAGGCCAGTCAGCCAAATGTCTGTTCCAGGTAAGATGGCAGAAAGCCTCATCAAAAATAAAATCCTAAAACACATTGAAGAAAAAGCATTGCTGAAGGAAAGTCAGCATGGTTTCTGTAAGGATAAGTCTTGTCTTGCAAACCTTGTAGAATTTTTTTAAAAGGTCAACAGGCATGTGGATGTGGGCAAACCTGTGGATATCATGTATCTGGATTTTCAGATGGTATTTGACACAGTCCCTCACCAAAGGCTGCTGAGAAAACTTCACAGTCAGGGAATAAGAGGGCAAGTCCTCTTAAGGGTTAAGAATTGGTTGAGGAGCAAGAAACAGAGTAGGGGTCAACTGGCAATTTTCACAATGGTGAAAAGCACAGTGCCCTAAGGATCTCTTTTGGGGCCAGTGTTTTTCAACTTGAAAAACAATAAATGACCTGGAGAGAGGCAGAAGCAGCAAGGTGGCCAAGTTTGCAGATGACACTAAACTTTTCCGGGTAGTGAAAAGCAGAAGGGATTGTGAAGAGCTCCAGAAGGATCTCTCCCAACTGGGGGAATGGGCAGAAAAATGGCAGACATGTTTCAACATAGACAAGTGTAAAGTGATGCAATTGGGGGCAAATAATCAAAACTTAACATATAGGCTAATGGATTCTGAGCTGTCTGTGACGGCTCAGGAGAGAGATCTTGGGGTGCTGGTGGACAACTCAATGAAAGTGTCGATCCAGTGAGTGGCAGTAGTAAAGTAGGCCAATTCCATGCTTGGGGGAATTAAAAAGGGGTTGAGAATAAAGCAGCCAATATTATTATGCCATTGTACAAATTGATGGTAAGGCCACTTCTGGAGTACTGCGTACAATTCTGGTCGCCATATCTCAGAAATGTCATAGTGGAACTAGTAAAGGTACAGAAGAGAGCAACCAAAATGATTACAGGGCTGGGGCACCTCCTTTATGAGGAAAGGCTGCACCATTAGGAGCTCTTCAGTCTAGAAAAGTGGGGACATGATTGAGACGTACAAAATTACGCACGGGATGGATAGAGTGGATAGAGCAATTTTTTTACCCCTCTCTCAACACCAGGACCAGGCATCCACTAAAATTGAGTGTTGAGAGCGTTATATACCTTTTTACCCAGCAGGTAATTAATCTGTGGAACTTCTTGCCACAGGAGGTGGTGATGACATCTGGCCTAGGTGCCTTTCAAAGGGGATTGGGCAGATTTCTGGAGGAAAAGTCCATCACAGGCAACCTGGGTGGTGCAACCTCCTTACTTTAGAAGTAGGCTATCTTGGAATGCCAGATGCAAGGGAAGGGCAACAGGATGCAGGCATCTTGTTGTCTTGTGTGCTTCCCAAGGCATCTGGTGTACCACTGTGAGATACAGGAAGCTGGACTGGATGGGCCTTTGGCCTGATCCAGCAGGGCTCTTCTTTGTTTTTATGATGTGACCCTCCATTCCATTGAACTCAACTCCCAATCAGTGTATGCACAAGATGAAGATTTTTCAATGGAATCTCAAAGGTAATTTTAACATTAGAATCTTAAAAATGAGACCAATTCTTTCAAACATTCATCCTTTGCTGAAAAGTAACCTACACTTCACCCAATAAAGGACTTTTTGAAGATAGCCCAAGAGAGTCGATGCCTCAGGGGACCAGAGAATCCGACTTCTTCTATCCTAATACTTGATGACGGAAGATAAGCACTACAGCGAATGGAAAACAATTCTACCGCCTATACCATGAAAGGGCAGGAGGTACTGTGAAGTTCTTCTAACTCATCACAAGCTGCTGCTAGACTAAGAATGATCTTCACTACAGTCAGGTATGTCAAAGTTCATTAATAAAACCTGATGCCCTGTCACATACCAAGTATAATACAGAAAACAACTGCTTCTCAAACAAAGGCATCCATGCCAAGGATTCTTTTCACTACAAGAGACACATTCAGGTCTAGTAGATGAAGGAACAAGAGCTTTGGCTTTGTTAAAAGATACCACCTTCCCACCTGACTATGCACATGCACACTTAACAGGTAATAATTCTTACACATAAATTATCATGGTTCTTTAATGAATGCAGATAAGGGACAAAAACATTTGCCCTGTTAGACCACATAAGCAAATAAAGGTAAAAGTACAACTTCCTTCTGGACTACAGCCTTAACACAAGGATTAAATACCACCAAATATTTAAAAGCAATATAAATCCTAGCTAACCTATCTTCATCTTCTCACAGTATGCATTGATTATGGAAGTGCTAATCACCAGAGACTGAACATTTATGACTACCTTTAGTATATAACATTAAAAACCAAACATGAAGCACTCTGTAGCCTTAGCTATTTAAAAACGACTCAGAAGAAAATGTTTTAAATAGTCTGGAGAACAGAATGAGTATAGTACTGGCTCAGCTCATGGAGGGATAATATGCGTAAGATAAAATTCAACAATCGTATTCAGCAGAATTGATGCAGTTTATTTACTTTAAAAACTGTATCCGAAACGACTGCAACCAGACTCTCATAGATAACTCTCTTATACTTTGCAAGTAAGTAAACACATAAACACCAAGAACATTAGTTGAGCTACAAGAGAACAAACCATCAGCGCAGCATGATAAGCTCATTACAGTTCAAAGCCAGCTATATATTGTTGTATCATTGTAGTGAATCCAAGATAAGAGTCACTTCACACATACAGATTAGAGTACAGTGTGTGCATGCACACCTGCCAAACACCACCACATGTGAAAGGGCTACACGTCTGAAGGGACTCCCCAATTAAATGAGTGAACACACAGCAGAAGTGATGAAGGCAGACCCCTCTCCTGCCACAGAAATGTGAAATTGTATCCTACTGGAAGTGCAGTGGTACCCTCCTTACAGATTTTCCACTAGCACCTGAAGACCTAGCTTTTTTGTGTCAACCTATATACATTAAGTATTTGAGTCTCTAGATTCTTTTAAAACCTTTAGTGTTTGTTATGATTACTTTATGCTTTACTGGTAACTGGACAAAGAGGCACCTTTTAAAGATGTCCTCTTATATTTAGCAAGGGGAGAGCAACTGGATCTCTTCACCCCAGCAGGGCACCTTTTCCAGGGACTGTTGCTGGTGTCTCTTCTCCACCTTTTTTTAAGATTGTGAGCACTTTGGGGACAGAAAACCATTTATTGATTTATTTTGCTATGTAAGCTGTTTTGCTAACTACTTTTTGTTGAAAAGCTATTTATAATAATATCATCAATAAGAATAAATGTATATTTTATGTATATTGCATATTTTGTATACTGTATACGTATAAATATATATTTTAATTTTTATTGTAAACTGCCCTCAATCTGTGTGAGGAGAAACAGAAATGTTTAAAATAAATTTTAAAAAATAGTGTCTACTCTTCTTCCAAAAAGAAGAGTTATCCTAATAATTATCCTAATAATCCGGTGAAAGAGATGAGGCCCCAAATCACCATTTATCCATCAAAGTCTTGGACTTTGTCATTCCTGTTCTCACATGTTCCAATTTCCTCCTTGGCTTATGGCAACTATAGTTTGCTGCAACATCCAAACTGGGAAAGCTACAGTGGCCATAAAAGGGAAGCCCTTTTCAGATTACAAACTACTTTAATAAATTTATATGCTACCCTTCACACAAGGACACCAGGAGAACACACACAATAGAAACATTAAAGTAAAAAATAATGAACGAGGAGCTGCTGCACCCCTAGAGGGGCAGGTTCCACCTCCAACATGCAGTCAGGCATTCATACAATCAGAGTTGGTAGGTCCTCTAGTCCAAGCTCCTCCTGAATGGAGAAAGGCCAGGGCATGTGGAGGACTGTCAAGTCGTTTTGACAATGGATGACTGTCCAGTCTCTGCTTGAAAATCTCCAGTATGGGTGGGAGGAGTGAGAACCACCCTTTCCCCATCATCCCCCCAAGTAACTGGTTTCATTGTCAATCTGCTATTACTGCTGTCAAGTTTCTAATACTGAAGTGAAATCGCATTTCCTGAACTTAAGACCACTAGGCCTAGTCCTGCCCTCTGGGGCAGCAGAGGCCAAGATTTTGCCATCTTCCACATCGGGGGCTCCAAACTCTGGCCCGCAGGTTGAATCCAGCACCTTCCTTTCCCGGCATAGGCACGAAAGACCCCTACCACAGATCCCAGGGGTTTTCGCGGCAGCCACTTCTGGAGTCTGCTGCCCCAGCAAGCCACGCACCGAGCATTCTGCACATGTGCAGCTGGCAGCGAAGACCCCTGGGAGCTGTAGGAGCTTTCGCATTTTCCTTGGCAAAACACAAAGTACCGTAAGCGCCGGGAAGATTTTCCCCACAGCTTCTCTACATCAGAGGTCTCCAAACATTTCAGTACAAGGGTCAAATATGTGTATATTTTACACGTTTTCACAGACTGAAAAAAGTTTTAAGTAAAACTTATTCATTCATTTAAAAATCATTTTTTTTGTAATCAGCATGATACGATTGAGAACAAAAGCAAAATGACAACTACAAAGAAACAATGCCATGCTTACACTAAGAAATTGTATATAATGAGTAAAAATGTCAAAAGTTAGCAACGCTCTGACAAAAAAATGTTGCTGTGGACCAGATAAAATCTTTTGGTGGGCCGGATTTGCCCCCCCGGCTGTAGTTTGAAGATCTCTGTTCTACGTGAAAGTCCTTGAGATATTTGAAGTGCCTCCGACCTCCCCTTTCAGCCTTCTTTTCAAGTAAGACATACCCAGTTCCTTTCATTTTTCCGCACAGGACTTCTTTTTTAGACCACTGACCCCATTTTAATTTGTCTACATCACTGGTTCACAACCTGTGGTCCAGGGATTACGGGTGGTCCACGAGACCCTGAAAAGTGGTCCATGAGGTCTCAGAAAAAAAGAATCTGATCACTCCCAACATCTTGCCGAGTATGCACTCCCAAACAGACCATCAGTGAGGACAGAAAACAGACCGCTCGCAGCTGAAACTGGCAATAAAGGCAGCAATCCACAAATCTTCTCTATAAATGTCTCTAATAAATATTTTCTAATTATGGCAAATTTGTACTTGTGAGCAGAAGATGGGGGGGGGTTCATGTGGTACACGACAATTCCAATTTTTGCCTCAGTGTTCCATGTGCTTCTAAAGGTTGGGAACCACTGGTCTAGAAACTTCTCAATGTATAGCACCCACTACTAGACACAGTACTCCAGATGCAGTCTGGTTAGCAAAAACTAAAGTGGAACTACAGAAGGTCTTCTACTTACAAACACTCACTTATTCCCAGGGCTCCATAGTGAAACTGACAACAGTTTAACTGATAGAAGTTAATGTGTTTGTAAATAGGGGAGCTTCTGTAGTATTTTTCAAAACAATGGCTCTATTTGTGCAGCCTAAAATTTCATTCACCTGAGATCTGAACAGACCCTACACACACAGCCACCAGATTCTCTCTGCACAATGTAGAACCATAAACTTTCAGGATGCGTGATTGTGGGATGGTCCTTCATACATATTTGTGCACGCATGATCTCAGGAACTTGAACAAACATACATAATTCATTTCTATTTGTCCCAGTTTATTATTTGTGGAGGATTATTCTATTAGAAAACCAAGTTTACATTCTGGTTCTGAAGCAGGCTGTGCCACAGTTTGATCAATGTGGATGTCATAATAAACTATAGGTATGAGTATACCTTTGTAAACCACAAAGTGAGAAAGGCAATCATGGCATGCAAGGGAAGGACAGAGCCCCAAAAACCAGTACATGGTTTTGTTGCACCATCTGAGCCAGGATACTGCAATTTGCCCCCAAACACCGACTGAACTTCAGAGCTAGTGAGAGTTTCCTCAGATGCACCATCACTAGGGGTGGAGTTTTTTGGTTATTTTTTTCCCAAAATTTCTTGATTAAAATAGCAAATTGCGGTGTTGTGTTTTTATTCAAATTGTTATTGCAAATTGTACAAACATCGCAATAAGTAAGCCCTACAAAGGCAAGCAGTTACTGGCATACACACTCCAGCCCGAAATAACGTGCTCAAAAATTCCCAAGCTGCAGTCTGGTTGCTGCCTGGAGTGTCAAGAAACTGCTACTTACTACCTTCCACATTCCAATAAAGTCACCCCAGCATGCACTGTGAACTATGAACATGCATGTTCATGCAAGTTTAAGCGAGCTTCCTATTTCTGCCATTCCTCCTCCTGATCCCTTACCAAAAACTATTGGCAGATTCCTGTGTCAAAAATTAAAAAGTGGTGTTATTTTGTGAAATTGATCTAAATTTGTGTCAAACTGTCAAAATAAGCAAAAGCAGTCAGTGTTTTTTTCACGTTTTGACCTAAATTTCATTTTATGTACCTTTTTCAGTAGAAATTCTTATTTAACGTTATGTGTTGATCACTGAAAAAACCATCCCTAACCATCACACTTGGTTGTTTTACATCCTGGAATTTAGCCTTCTGTTGGATCAACGGCATCCCTTTAAAGTTGAGGCTACAAATGTACACCTACTGATCTGGAAGTGAACTGCCATGCAGTGGGGCAGATTTCTAAGCAGGTTTAGAATGGGCTAAGCGCCCAACCATAAGTTTCAAGGTAAGTCACTGGCTTCTCAAGTCACAGATGTCTGAGTTATGGGCAGCTACATTGGGGTTTTCGCATAGGCACGATAACGCTGGGCTAGCAAGAACCAGTTATTTCAACCAATGTCAGTTTTGAAAATTTCAATACATATTAACAAGATTCAAAGTTTTCAAATATAAGTTGAACTCTACGTACAATCCTCCAGAATATAACCTGCATGTGTGCAGCTTCTCCTTCCAGTGCCTCTAAATACTTACTACTCTCTTACTACCTCTTACTACTAGTAAGTTGAAAGATTTAAACAGAGGAATATTCACCAAACTTCCTACAGGCGTGATTTCATTATGGACTTCCAATTTAGAGGAAGCATGTCCGTGGGTACCAGATGCCCCATATTTTGTCCTGCTTGCAAGCACTCAGAAGTATCCGGCTGGCTGTTGTTGGAAACAGAGCACTCTAGGAGATGGAGCCTTGGTTGGGCACAGCAGCCAAGAAATTCCCAATTCAAATCTCATGTCTCATGAGGAAAACTGTCAGATCTCTAAACACTGGGCAGCTGAAAATATCTCAGCTCAATGGCAGACACAACTCTGCTCTACTTAGGTCGAGAATCTTTAGCCACCCCTTATGCTACTGGCCTAAACTTACAGGATTACTGCAAGGATCACCAAAGAATAGTAAAAAAAAGGATTATATAAACATGAAGTATTATGCATCTGGTAAAGGACATTTTCATGTTTTTAGTTAAATCTGTAATTTAGCTACAATTCCAGCACATTTAAAGTCCCACTGAAACATGAGAGGCTTACTTTTTAAAATTGGGCTGTAAGTCTAAAAATCCTAAGGAGTCCCAATGCATTAGTGGTACTTACTTCTGAGTATACTGCATATGGCTAGGATGGGACTGCCATTGCCCAAAAGCCAGTAGCTCTTTTCCTGCCTGCTGTCACAGAGCATTCAGAGATGGTATAAGGCAGCAAGAGGGTGTGAGCATCTTAGAGCATCTTGCTACTCACGTGTCTTTCACATGCACCCCAGCTTTACAATCAATGATCAGTTCTGAACATCCCAACCATTCATCATTGTCAACGTGACAACACAAATAAGACAGCAATTCTTTAACCCAAGTCAAGTGCCATGCACAAGGAGTACTTTTCTCAACCAAGAAAACATATTTCGCCTCTCTTGTACAAAATCTACCCTAATTAAAAAATTATTAGGTATCAAAGTAACACAAGGTTGATGGTGGCACTGACTGATGATACAGCTAGATTGAATTAAGCAACTCCACTTTCTATCCAAAAAGGCAAACTACGCAACTTCCCTAAAGTTGCCCATCTGGGATTTTGCGACATCTTAACACCTAAGCAGTTTATTATGCTGTCAGCTTTCGAAAGCAGGATTTGCTGCAGGGGCACTGGGATCAGGCAGGATGAGACCTGCACTGTCTACTACATGCATCAGGCTGCTTACCCAATTCACACCACAATGATTTGTGACTGCTACTTTTGCTGAAGCTGGCTCCTCTACTCCTGTCAAACTAGTCACCTTATTTCTTGTAAAAAGACTATTCCCATTACGCATTTTCTTATTTTGGATAAAAATCTCTAAAATATGAACACAAAAGACAAATGGGTTGCCAAATGACCCAGAAGAGGAAAAAATCAAGCTGCTCTACAGACATGAAGTTTTTGACAGCACAGAAAAGAGGAGTAGAGCACAATACAATACAACACCTGCCAGGGCATGTAGACAAAGCCACTGGTCCCAGCACAAGAGCAGGTCAAGCCAGTTACAAGAAACTGGCAACTAGACAGGTTGCCAACCTTTCACCAGGTTGGTGTGCTTTCCAAATTTAATAGCAGCTTGGTTGGTGCCGACACTAAGGCGTCTCTTATCTCCAGGCACAGAAAAGACGCTCTGCGCACCGACTTCTGGACTGGCTTTAAAAGGCAAGCGAGCAGGCCCGGGCAGCGAGGGATCCAGGTCGCAGAGCCTAGCTACGCAGAAGACAAGCGGTATTATATGATCTCGACGGGGCTTACTCCCAGGCAGGCGGGAGCACAGGACGCCAGCCCCCCCCCCCAAGTCTTCGGCTGCAATAACCCTACGCACGCTTCCCAACGTCATGGCACCCGAGTAAGTAGTCATGCCTAGGATTGCGGCGCTGATCTTGTTCCCAGCCAGGCCCCGCTCCTGCGCCTTTAAGAGGCGGCGCGACCACCACCACCACGGCCACGCACGGGAGCGAGGTTAGCTGGCGACCTCCAGGAGGTCAGGAGGCCGCCTGGTGGGGGGTGGGGGGAGAGTGGCAGCGGGTAGAAGCCCCCCCCCCCAAGTCAACGCGGGCGGGGAGGCCGGGGGCGGCTCACCAGGAGTAGGTCTGCTCCGCCATGGCTACGGCGGCGGCCCCTCCTCCTCCTCCTCGGTCCTGGTCGGCGGCGGCCGTCGGGCAGGGGGCGGGCGCGCTCCGGGGGGGGGTCTCAGCAGCGGCCCCGCTGCGTCTCCCGGCCCAACATGGCGGCGGCGGCGGCGGGGGGAGGCAGGACCCTCGCCCGCCCGTCCGTTCCTTCTCTCGCGCGCTCGGTCACCCGCGGGCGGGCGGATGGAGGCGGCGGCGGCGGCGACGCCTCAGACGCCCCGGCCGCGCCGCAGGGCCGCGCTCCCAGACTCCCGGCGGCGTCGGCGGCGATCGGGCCTCATGGCCGGGCGCGCACAAAGCGGAGAGGCCGGCCCGCGGCGGCGGCGGCCTGGCCTGCCGAGTCTTTGAGGGGAGCCGAAGCGGGCGGGCGGGCGGCGGGCTCCGAAGGCGAGGCCGCTCGCGCACAGAATTAGGCGGAGCCTGCCGCCGCCGCCGCCGCCGCCGAGCGTCGCCCTTACGCACGACGTACGCGCCGGCCCAGCCGGGCCAATCCGGGAGGCGGTCACGTGCTCACAACACGCTCACGTGCTCGACGCAGCCGCGTTGGGAAAGGGGGGGAGAGGGGCGGGGCCGACTAGCTCTTTATGGTGCGAAGTGCGCCCGCCCCTGATGGTCGGGACCGCGCACGCACCGGGCGCGCGCCGCCGCCGCCGGCCCCAGCGCCTCATTCCATTCCTTCGCTGAAGGTGAAGGGGAAGATGGAGGCGCTTCTGGAGCGGGATTGCGCCTGCGCAGACTGCGCGCGGGGGGGGGGCGGTTGCATGCGCTGCGCATGCGCTTCCCTAAGGAGCGACGATGGAAGGGCGGTTATTTGGTTATTTTTTTATATTGTTTTTAAATTTGTTTTTAATTGTGTTCTTAATTTTTGATTGTATTGTTTAATTCTGTTTTAATTGTTTTTAATTGTGAATTGTTATATTGTTTTTATATCTATATTGTAATGCCGCCTTGGGTGCCTTCGGGCACAATAAGGCGGGGTACAAATCTAATAATAAAATAAATAAAATTTGAGCCTGGCACACGAACAGACACCAACACGTGGAACATCCAGTCCCAACTATTGTTGTTGTTGTTGTTGTTGTTGTTGTTGTTGTTGTTATTATCCCCCCACATGGGAATTGATTCACAGCCCAGTTGCCTCTATGACTACTCACAAGTAGACCCATTTATTTCACTGAGACTCTGACACATGGACCCACTTCAATCCTATTCGCACTTACTTGGGAATGAGTCTCATGGGCTTGCATAGGGTTTACTTCTGAATATACACACACGTGTGGTTGTTTTGCTTGTGTCAAGGTTGCAAATGGTATTTTTCCTTTCAGATTCACTATTGCTATTGGAAAATGGCCGAGAAATCACCCAACCGATGGCTGCATCCCCAGGAAAGCATCAGGCTCTGGCGTCACAAGGACAATATTTCTGGCCACGGCATACGTGACATGATTGAGACATACAAAATTATGCACGGGATGAATAGAGTGGACAGAGGGATGTTCTTTTCCCTCTCTCACAATGCCAGAACCAGGGGACATCCACTGAAATTGAGTGCTGGGAGAGTTAAAACAGATAAAAGAAAATACTTTTTTAACCAGCGGGTAATTAATCTGTGGAAGTTCTTGCCACAGGAGGTGGTGATGGCATCTGCCTAGATGCCTTTAAAAGGGGACTGGACAGATTTCTGGAGGAAATGTCCATTGCTGGCTACAGGCCATGACGGTTAGTGCAACCTCCTTATTTTAGAGTTAGGCTACCTCAGAGTGCCAGATGCAGGGGAGTGGCAGCGAGATGCAAGTATCTTGTTGTCTTGTGTGTTCCTTGAGGCATCTGGTGGGCCACTGTGACTAGATGGGCCTTTGGCCTGATCCAGTGTGGCTCTTCTTATGTCCTTATGACATCACTTTGGGTAGGTCCCGGACAGATGGCCATGCTAAAAAGTGGGTCCCGGTGCTAAAACGTTTGAGAACCACTGATGTACGGTATGTGATTGTAGCCCTAATGGGGAGCTGCAGCCAACGGCCCAGAAAGGCAAGGGAGACACCAGTTGAAAGCATTTTGGAAAGAATTTAGCATATATGATTCTGTAGAGCGCCCACAGCGCTCGTTAAGGCTAGTTCTGGTGGCAGCCCAGCTGCACTGGAAAACCAAAAGTGCCTTTCAGAGGCCTCCAAGACACTCTCTCAAGGTTGTTCCTTTCATAGGCCTCTGGTTCCCAAACCTTTCAGCATCAGGACCCACTGAAAAGAAGGTTCACTTACCAGCTGCGCAGGCCTCTGGCTATAGCCGTTTAACCAATGAACAAACCTTAATCTGCCTTGCCAGTTTTTCAACCCACCAAAAATTGGGTCATGACTCACTGGTGCGCCACAGACCGACAGTTTGGGAACCGCTGCTCGAAGGCGTCATATGGGGGGTTGCTATATTTTATTTGTTTGTTTATTTGAAGAATGTATATCCTGGCGTTCCTGTGCCGAAGCAAATGCCCAAGGTGGCTTACATGGGTAGGCTAGTCTAAACCCCCATTTTTCAATGTTTCAGCGGTTGATTTTACAAGTATATAGTCTTCTGTGATTCACATGCATCTTCAGTTCCAGATGTAGTCTTCATAGTGTGGTTCTTTCCTCTGGCTGTGGGCCATCAAGCTGCAGCAGGCAATCAAGTCCAATCTGTACAGGTCCTCAAGGTCGTACTCCATTCTTTTGCCGGCTGACATTCTTACTCATTCCCACACTGGCTAACCAGTTCCACAGCACCTCTGTCCTGCCACAACAGGTACTGCAGCTTCTCACAGCCTAACATTCCATCTCTCATCCAAAAACAAGACCATGGATTCCCCCGCTTAGCTTCAGGCAGTGCCAGCATCTCACCTCACATCACCATACCCTGCTGTATGGCATCTGGGTAGAATTACCAGCTACCAGCTGGGACTGAGTGCCTATACCTTTATAGGCCTGTATAGAAGAGGGAAGTTGGGCAGGTGCAGCTCATCACAGAAGCGTAAAAAGCTGCACCTGCCCAAAGTTCCGCTTCTATACAGGCCTATAAAGGTATAGGCACTCAGTCCCAGTTTGTATCTAGTAACTCTAGGTATGGGGGTGATAAAAATTGTGTGCCCCTGGGTACCAGAAGCCTTTGCTATTTCATTATTCTCCAGAGCCAGCCAGACCTGCTCCCTTTGTCTCCTCCGATGTTCGCCAGCTAAAGAGCATTGGCAAACATTGGGGCAGAAGATTTAGCCGAGAGGGTTAATGCCTCCGTTTGCCCGAAGATAACAACTGAAGATCTCAAGGTCGTGAGCTCGGGACTGCCGGAAGTCTCTGTGAGCGGCAGACCTTGCAAACTGCGGCTGATCAAAAGCTGAGTTCCAGCTGCCTCGTGTGAGGGGGAGTGTGCTGAAGTCAGCTGCGTCTCTGGTGGGAGCAGGGAAGCCTCTTATCAGCCAGCAGAAGACAGATGGGCAGCTAGGAAAGAAGGCTAAATCCAGAAAGAAAGATCTGTATGAGTGTTGTTCTTGAAAGATAGAACATTCTGTAAATTGTAAAAAACCTTTGGGTTTGTGAAAAGTCTGCCTATGTAAACCGCCTTGAGTTGTAATCATTAGAGAAATCTAGTGACTTTAAGAAAGGCGGTATATAAATACATGTATTTATTATTATTATTATTATTATTATTATTATTATTATTATTAAAGAGCTGGCGCAGGTCCAAGGAGACCCATTGGCAGGGATTACCAAGGGGTAAGGGAAAATGTTTTCCCTTTCCCCATCCATTGCCACCCACCCAAGTTTTTCTCCACCATATATTTGCGTTACACTCTCCTTCATGTGCATATTTTTTCAGGCAAAATGTGAATAAAAATATATTTTTTAAAAAATCTCCATGCACTTTCCCTTTCAGCTTCCCCTCATTTTAGAGAAGTCCTTTTTATAAATAAATAAAAATTGTGAAGTTTCTGCACTAGACTTTCTTGGAAAATTCTCCGGTGCACAACTCTATGGTCACTGTCCCCTATCTGTTCCAGTGGAAAGGTCATGCAACTCGTATGGCTGAACTGATAGGGGACAGTGACCATAGAGTTGATGGGCACTTAGGTTTAGGGCAATGAGGGAGCAAACCTAACCAATTCTCCAGCACTGGCATAGCTGTACCAATGGGGCTTGAGCGTCATCCTGCAATTGGCAGGTGTTTGTTGCCTTACCTCAGAGCTGCATTGGCCTTACCCCGGTGCGGGAAAGTTGGTTGGAGTTTCACCCTTAATTAATTCACACACACACACCCACGCTGGAGTGTTAAGGCACTGGACAGTGAGAGAGTCAGGTTTAAGGCTGGCATATCCATCAACGGTCTGGCCTGTTGTTTGACTGCCGTGAAATATTTGTGGAAGCCAAGAATGTCGCTGTGGAGGGGGCAGATGACCTTTCTGATTTCAAAATCAGATTGATTATCAAGGGTAGGAGCGAAGCCAGCGTTCTCCGTGATCCTGCACCACTCAGGGCAAGCTTAGAGGCCTAGCAAAGCTCCACTGTTGGCTCCTTGCTAAAACATCTCCAACCAGGCTCTTGGGCAGTCGTCAGGGCACAGGTGATGACCTGGGACCTCCCCAGCTCTCCAACTTCCTTGCTGCAGAATTCAGGGCGTGCCCCTTCCCTGCAATTTGGCTGCGTCAATTGAAAAGCACCAGTGAGGGGTTCAATTTTCACAAGTTTATCCATATTGTTGTTCAGTCGCTAAGTCGTGCCCGACTCTTCGCGACCCCCTGGACCACAGCACGCCAGGCCTCCCTGTCCTCCACTAGCTTCCTGAGTTCGCCCAATTTCATGCTCATTGCTTCGGTGACTCTGTCTAACCATCTCATCCTCTGCCGCCCCCTTCTCCTTTTGCCTTGGATCTTTCCCAGCATGAGGGTCTTGTCTAAAGAGTCCTCTCTTCTCATGAGGTGGCCAAAGTATCGGAGCTTCAGCTTCAGGATTTGTCCTTCCAGGGAGCAACCAGGCTTGACTTCCTGGAGGATTGACCGATTGGATCTCCTTGCAGTCCAGGGGACTCTCAAGTGTCCAACACCATAATTCCATAAACACCATAGTTTATCCATACTGTTTCATAATAACGATTAGCTAGCTAATTATTATGGTTATCAGGGATGTACCTAAGAGCCCAATCCTATGCATGTCTACTCAAAAGTAAGTCCCTTTATAGTCAATAAGGCCTATTTCCAGGTAAGTGTGGATAGGATTGCATCCTAAGTCACTAAGCTCGAGTCACCAGTCATTAACCTGCAACTCAACTCATGAGTCATGTCACATGCTCACTGCTACTCAACTCACAAAAATTGTTGTCATTTTGAGTAGCAAGTCATTTTGAGTCAAGTCGTGAGTCAATGGCTTCCTTGAGCAAAATAAAAGTTAAGACTTCCTCCTCCCCTCAACCTCCCCAGCCTTCTGGATGCACCTCCCCCCTCCCACCACATCTGCTGCTGCCATTGGTCCGAAGGCCAGCGTCGGGATTGCCCACAAGGTCGTCAGCCATGACACAGAAGCAGCAGAAAAGGTAAACAAGCACACACATACACACTCGAGATAGGGACTGGAGTCATTTCAAGCCCCGCCCCTTTTTTAAAGTCAGTGGCCCCAAATGGCAAGTTGAGCCCAAGCCAACTCGAATTGCTGAAAACAGCATTTTTGCGCAACGAGTCAATATGAATTGAGTGCACATCCCTGGTAATTAGCATAAGAATCATATCTGTTGATGGCTGGTTTTTCTCATACAGTGAACCCTCAATTTAACCGACAGGCAATAACGGATGTTGTCTGCTTCTTTAAAACAATCATATAGGTTTTGCGCATGTCCATGTGCTTTGTCATAAATGCATTTGAAACATTTCAAACAGTGGAAGAAGAAAAAAGAGGTCTTAATGATTACATCATGGCAAGCAAGGACAAATTGCTAAGAGAAGTATACAAAGAAAAAATACTGAAAACAACTGGTACAAAAAAAGATTACAGACAAGAAATACTAAGTAGAAGATTGGAAAATTGGAAAAATAAGCCTCTTCATGGACAGCACCTGAAAGAAACTGAAGGAAAAGTGGACTCTGCAAACTGGTTGTGGCTACAAATGGGAACCATCAAGAAGGAAACTGAAGGATTAATATTTGCAGCACAAGAACAGGCACTGCAAACAAATGTTATGAAAGCAAAAATTCAGAAAGTCAGTAACAACAGCAAATGTCAACTTTGCAAACAAGTTGATGAAACTAGATCATTTAATCAGTGGATGTCGTAAAATCGCGCAAACTGACTATTTAAAAAAGGCATGATTGGGTGGCTAGTTTGATTCATTGGAATTTATGTAGAAAATATAATTTTGAAGTATCAAAAAACTACTATGACCATCAGGTAGAAAAAGTTGTTGAAAATGCAGATGTAAAAATTTTACATTTGGGATTTTAGAATTCAAACTGATCGGCATTTAGAACACAACACACCAGATATAACAGTGGTTGAAAAGAAAAAAACTATGGCTTATAGACATAACTTGAAAAAATCTTAAAATATAGGGACTTGACAATTGAAATTGGAAGTTTATGGCAAAAACGATCCAAAGTAGTGCCAATTGTCATCTACTTGGATCTATTTCAAAACATCTACAAAAACATCTAGAAACTTTGAAGATCAATAATATAAGAACGTCTGACTTACAAAAAACCATGTTGTTGGGAACATCATACATCTTACGCAGATACACGGACAACTCTTAGGCTCTTGGTTAGACCTTGAATTGCCAACAAAAGACCAGTCTGTGATATTTGTGATCATTTTATCATTTTGACTTATAAGTTAATGAATAATAATAAGAATAAGAATAAGAATAAGAATAAGAATAATAATAATAATAATAATAATAATAATAATAATGGTCCCACCAAACTACAATGACCAGCGAAATTGGGTGAAGCGACTGTTTCTGCACCGGATTCCTCTCCCAGCTCTCCAGGCCTTGCGGTTCACCCACATGCTCTCTGCTGCAGGAGGGCAGATGCGCAGGAGTGGGGCTTTCCTGCGGGAGAGGAGCATCCGCTTCCCTGCGCCAGGGAGATGCGCCTGGCCTCCGAGCCCTCCCAGTGGGAACAGTCCAGCCAGGAGCAGACAAGGCTCGCCAGTGCTTAAGGCAGACACGGCAAATTCACTCATCATCATTACAGTAATCACAGTAATTACAGCGCTAACCTTTCCAGCACCTTTCCCCAGAGAGCCCAGCCCTCCGTAATGCGTGCACACATTGCAAGGATGCGCTGGTCAGATGTGCAGCCTGGACTCCTCTGAAAGAGTCCAAGTGGAGTCTCTTGGGCACCTCTCAAGGGTGTTTTGAAATCAGACAACGTGAAGAGGCAGGCAGCCGAAGGCCCCTGGAGTGACCGGCACCACCCCACAGAGCCGGGATTAGGGCGGAGCCCAAGGGGCACATGACTGCCCCTCAAGCTCCACCCTAGTTAGAGGATGTGCTGGCAGTTTTGCGCCCCCCCCATTCTTTCTCCTTCAAAAGGGAGGAGGCTCCCTTTTGAAGGAGAAGAAACGTGGGTGTGAAGCCCATGGAGAGAGCACCCTTTTCCTTCAGGAGGAACCCAGATGTGGCTGCCTTGCACCATGGTGTAGCACCATAGGCATAGTACCATAGATTTTTACTTTTTTTTTTTTAAGGTAAAGGTTTCCCCACGACCTAGTCTAGTCTAGTCTAGTCTAGTCTAGACGGTCTAGTCGTGAGCGACTGTAGGGGGCGGTGCTCATCTCCGTTTCTAAGCCGAAGAGCCGGCATTTGTCCGAGGACAGTTTCCGTGGTCATGTGGCCGGCATGGCTATAAGTCGGCGCATGGAACGCCGTTACCTTCCCACCGAAGTGGTATCTATCTACTTGCATTTTTACGTGCTTTCGAACTGCTAGGTTGGCAGGAGCTGGGACAAGCAATGGGAGCTTACTCTGTCGCGTGGTCTCGAACTCCCAGCCTTCCAGTCAGAAAGCCCAGCAGCAGCAGTTTAACCCGCAGCGCCCTTACTTTTTTTTTTTTAGACTTTATCAGTCATTTTGGGACCACTACATGTAAAATGCAGGAAAAAAATGAATGAAGAAACTAATGTTATGGATATGTTACTCTCATGCATATGTGGACTTTCTTATGATTGGAAAAGCAGGATACAGTGTATGTTTTCCTGTAAAATATATAAAATACCTTATATCTATCTATGTAAAAATGGATGTGTGTGTGCGTGTGTGTGTTCCAGCATAACTCTGGAATGCCTGGAGCGATTTGCACCAAACTTGGTACACATATGCCTTACACTCTGGAAAGAAATACTGTGGGGGTAAGACACCCCTAGCACCCCTACGGGTGGGGGTGGGAAGGGGGTGACATGTAAAAATGATCGAAAATGGCCGATATTCGTGTCCAATCCATGGTGTTCGGGGTCGCTGAGATGAATGGTGGCACTCCCTATGCCGTTTAAGTCCACGTTCAGCTCCCATTGGCATGGGGGGTGAGAAGGGGTGAAAAATAAAATGTCCAAAATGACCGACATTAGTGCCAAATCCATAGTTTTCGGGGTCGCTAAGCTGATTGGTGACAGTTCCGATGACATTTAAGCCCAAGTGTAGTCAAATAGAACGCGCCCCTAGGGGTGGGGGTGGGAAGGGGGTGACATGTAAAAATAATTGAAAACGACCAATATTAGTGTCCAATCCATAGTTTTCGGGGTTGCTGAGATGAATGGTGACACTCCCGATGGCATTTAAGCCCAAGTGTAGCCGAATAGAACGAATAGAACTCTGTCGAACCTTCTGGAAATTTTTAGAAATCATTATGGCCCGGTCTTGGACTCCAATCAAATACTTGCCATGTGACCAGGCGTAGTAGATGCCTACGAGGTAGTCAATTTCCCATCAGACTTCCTAAACTCACTTAGTCCGGCTGCATTGCCACCACATCGTCTTTGACTTACAGTGGGATCTTCAATTATTTTACTACGGGACCTCGACCTGCCAAAACTTTGCAACGGCACAAGCCTGTGTGTCAAGAAGATGTTGGGTACTGCAATTGAAGCAACTATCTTAACAAGAAAGGGAGAGGGTGAAACAGTTTTTATCCCACGGATAACACTCATTCCGACGGATCTCATTTTTAATTTTAAGACATTGCAATTTCCAGTGAGACTTGCATTCTCGATCACGATCAACAAGTCACAGGGGCAGTCTATTAAGTACTGCGGAGTGGATTTGAGATCGCCATGTTTCTCCCATGGACAACTTTATGTTGCTTGCTCAAGGGTGGGTTCACCCAGTGGTGTCATCTAAATTATTTAAGAACAGGTACTCACTTTTGATTGGCACGTGCCGGGACCCGCCCACCGGAAGTGACGTCATAAGCCGGAAGTGAGGTCGTGGCAGGAAGGGACATGAAAAAAGCCCTTTTTGAGGCCTCAGATGATTTTAAACTGACCCAACAGTTGCAACAGGATTCCACAGCACCCCCAGAACATGTTAAGGAGGCCTGGCATCATGTTAAAACCCCAGAGCAACTCATTTTTCAGTGGCAAGGAAAGGAAAGGCTCCGCTCGCTGCCTGCCTGGCTCTGAGAACGTGCAGGCAACTCAAACATGTAGGAAATTCAAACGTTGCAGAGGGCGGAGTCGACGAGTGGGCGGGCGAATGGGCGGGGCCAGCCGTAATCCTAGGAACCGGTACTCGCGTACCCCCGCGTACCCCCTGCATGACATCACTGGGTTCACCCAAGAATTTATGTGTTCTTGCTCCTGGAGGTGAAACTAACAATGTTGTTTATAATCAAGTTTTCCGTTAAATTAATATTATAGTTAATCCGTAAAAGATTTTACTTTATAATTTTTATACTGCACGTACGCTTTTAATTTCCTGTACATAAAATTACTTCCATTTTACACTATAGATAGAATTCATTCCTTTTCCTGTCTAATAGAAGCTTGGGATAAATAAATGCCCGGGCAACGCTGGGTAAGGGCAAGCTAGTAAATAAATAAAGAGTAATCACCATCTTTCACAGAGGTGCACAGACTGAAGGCACAATCCTACCCTGGAATTAGGCTGGCACAGTTAGGCCAGCAAAGTTTGGCCAGTAAAGTGCATTTGGACCACTCTCAGAGTCAGGGAGGATCAATCAATCAATCAATCAATCAATCAATCAATCGGTACTTACATACCGCTTTTCAACACGAAGTTCACAAAGCGGTTTACAGGCAAATAGTAATAATAAAGTTAAAGTTAAATGGCTCCCTGTCCCAAAAGGGCTCACAATCTAAAAAAAGGCAGACCGCCAGCAACAGCCACTAGAAAGACTGCGCAGGGGTGAAGAGGTACAGTTACTCTCCCCCTGCTAAATATAAGAGGAGCACCACTGGAAAAAGTGCCTCTTGTCCAGTTAGCAGGGGTCATGGATGGCGCATTTCTGTGTGCTGGCCTCCTCCCGCTCTCTGCACTCAAAAGGGAAGAGGGGAATGGGGCAGGAAAGGAACTGCACAGGAGAGGCCTAGAGTTTGGGAGATACTCTAGCCCATCCCCATCGCTCTCTTCTCTTCCTCTTCCCCACTTGTTCCCCACTTCCTTTTCAAATGTAGGGAAGAGGAGGAGGAGGAGTGACCATGCCCGGCAGGTGGACGGACGGGCAGTGGCGGATCTAGGGGGGCAGGGGGGGGCATGAGCCCTGGGCGCCATCTTGGGGCCATCTAGGGGGGCGCCAGTGGCCCCCACAACACTGCACAACATTGCACCCTCCAGAGCCCAGGTCTGCCCATTGGGACCAGTCGCGAGTAGACCTGGGCTCCCTCGAGGGAGCCCAGGTCTACCCACGGCCGTTTCTAATGGGTAGACCTGGGCTTCCTCAAGGGACCCCAGGTCTACCTGTGGCTGGTTCTGGTGGGTAGACCTGGGCTCCCATGGGGGCGCACTTCTATGGGGTGCCCCAGGCGCCATTTTGACTAGGTCCGCCCCTGCGGACGGGCAGTGGAGGGCACCTCCTGTCAGTCCATTACCAGAGCCGCCCTGTCTTCTGCAGTCTCCTGACCAGCTCCGCATCCCTGCAAAACAAAACAAGCCACAATTAATGCTCACACGCCGGGGCCGAAACCCAGCCAAGGCTCTGAGAACAGGGGCAGGCCAAGCAGGTGAGCCATGTGAGGTGCACAAGGATGCAACTGCAGCTTAGCTTCCCTCAGGGGGAGGCTGCACGGCTAAGCGGCCGGTCTCCACCGTTTGCTCCACAAGCAAGCTGCAGCTGGGACACGATTTAATTCACAGTCCCCGTTTCTGCCCCTGACTTGCCTGGCCAAAAGGGCAGGATATTTTCAGTGTGCTTCCTTGGAGCACCAATTCACTGCACCCAATTTCCCCCCGTCTGGAATTCAGATAAGAGTCTGGATTCTTTGTGGGGGGCCTCCACCAGGTCCTCACCGAAGCACAGTGAACGTAAGGCCATCAGAGGAGCCCCGCTGGATCAGGCCAGAGGCTCATCTAGTCCAGCTTCCTGCATCTCACAGTGGCCCACCAGGTGCCTCAGGGAGCATACAAGACAACTAGATGCCTGCGTACTGTGGCCACTCCCTGGCACCTGGCAGTCTGAAGTAAATTTATGAGGTAAAATTCTGAGGTAAATCCTATCTGTGGGGAGAGAGCTATAACAACTTGCAACACACTCTGGACCTTAATAACATCAGAAGAGCCCCACTGAATCAGGCCAAAGGCCCCTCTGGTCCAGCTTCCTGCATCTCACAGTGGCCCACCAGATGCCTCAGGGAGCACATGAGACAACAAGATCCCTGCATCCTGCTGTCACTCCCTTGCATCTGGCATTCTGAGCTATCCCACTTCTAGAACCAGGAGGTTGCACATCTCCATCACGGCTTGTAACCTGTGATGGAGTTTTCCACCATCAATCTGTCCAAACCCCTTGGTGGAACAGGGCTGGCTTCTTCCCCCTCTCCCCCTTCTCTGTGTAGCCTGCTGAATAAATTCACGTGGTGGGAGGGACACGATCTCCCACCCCACGATCTCCCCCTGTCTCTCTCTGCACAGGGCTGCAATTTCATTTTCCCCAGCTACGCCACTGGCTTCACCTCGCTATGAGTCAGCAGTTATCAATAAAATCGCTATCAGCCTCAGGATTCTAGAAGATCCTTCTGCAGGTCAGTCTGTGCCTCAGTTTTCCTAGCAAGTGTTTGTGGCAGAGGGAAACCCGATCCCTCTTTCACAGATGGGCAATGGAGGGTGATTTTTAGATGTGGCTGAAAAAGGTCACCCTGAAGCCAGCCAAAACCAGCCACAAAGGCTTTGAACCCATTGCCACACCCTGTGGCCGTGGTGTGGTGTGTCCATGTCCCTTCCCCTCTCCCCAGGCCAAATTCTGGAAAGTGAGAAAAAGCCCTGAAGGGTAGTGGGCGTCTAAGGCATCCAGGAGCATGAAATTTTTAAACATACCCCATACCCCCAAATAACACCCCCAAAACATTTTTAACAACCCCACACAACACCTTGGAGGCCTCCAAAAGGCACTTCTCGAAAGAGGTGCCTTTCTGAGGCGTCCAAGACACCCCCTCCAGGCCCTTCTGAGGCAACGGGCCCTCTGCCCTCTCTTAGCTGCGCCACTGCTGAAGAGCATCGTTGCCTGTGGACACTGAGCAGTAGTGGGCATTGTGATGCAAAGACCCCAGACTGGAAATCAGGAAGCCCAAACGATAATGCGGAACAGCAAAGAGTCAGTCGCTGTGATAAGGCCAAGTGAAGTGGTAGATTTTGGGTGCCATTAAACATGTGTGCCATTAAATGTGTTCGAATTATGGTGTTGGAGAAGACTCTTGAGAGTCCCCTGGACTGCAAGGAGATCCAATCGGTCAATCCTCCAGGAAGTCAAGCCTGATTGCTCCCTGGACGGACAAATCCTGAAGCTGAAGCTCAAGTACTTTGGCCACCTCATGAGGACTCCTTAGAAAAGACCCTCATGCTGGGAAAGATGGAAGGCAAAAGGAGAAGGGGGCGGCAGAGGAGGAGTTGGTTAGAGAGTGTCACCAAAGCAATGAACATGAAATTGGGTGAACTCAGGAAGCTAGTGGAGGGCAGGGAGGCCTGGCGTGCTGCGGTCCAGGGGGTCGCGAAGAGTCGGACATGACGTAGCGACTGAACAACAACAACAAAACGTGTGTGTGTGTGTGTGTGTGTGAGAGAGAGAGAGAGAGAGAGAGAGAGAGAGAGAGAGAGAGAGAGAG
>JAJKFI010037543.1:0-18964 GCA_029204185.1 Lerista edwardsae
TAATAATAATAATAATAATAATAATAATAATAATAATAATAATAATACTTGTATTTATATACCGCCTTTCTTAGGTCACCAGATTTCTCTAATGACTATAACTCAAGACGGTTTACATAGGCAGACTTTTATTCACAAACCCAAAGGTTTTTACAATTTTTACAGAAACGTTCTATCTTGCAAGAACTACACACATACAGATGGATCTTTCTGGATTTAGTCCTTCTTTCTGGCCACCCATTTGTCTTCTTGCTGGCTGATAAGCAGCTTCTCTGCTCCCACCAGAGAGGCAGCTGACCCGGCACAACTCCCCCTCTCGCAAGGCAGCTGGAGACAGCTCAGCTGTTAATCAGCAGAGCACCTTTCCTAGGATATCGGGGCGGCTGAGCTGAGCTGAGCTGGGACCAAGGGTGTGTGGACAGGGGGTTAGGGCCTCCCCGTCATACAAATAGCCTCAGCCCTGTCCACCCTGCACCATCCAGTTTCCAAGAGGCTGTGTGGTCACAGGGGAGGCTGAGCTTGGGGGCCTTGAAGCTTGAACTGCGATGGCGGCCCCTTCGCAACCAGCAAGAAGGTCTGGCTAACCCCGGTTGTCTTCTTCAAAGGGGCTGCTCCACAACAGATCAAAACAATTTTTTAAAAATAAGTTAACTGCTACGTCTCTGATTTTTTATAAAAACTGCTGTACTTGATTACACGATAAGGGGGGGGGGGGAGTTTGACACTGGCACAGGAGGTGGTGGCTTCTCCCTCGCTGGAGACCTTCAAGCAGAGGCTTGACAGGCACCTGCTGGAGATGCTCTAGGGGGATTTCCTGCTGCAGGCAGGGGGTTGGACTGGATGACCTTGTAGGTACCCCCCTGAGGGGGGACATGATTGAGACATACAAAATGATGCACGGAAGGGATAGAGTCGATAGAAGGATGTTCTTTTCCCTCTCTCAAAACACCAGAACCAGGGGGCATCCGCTGAAACTGAGGGTTGGGAGAGTTAAAACAGATAAAAGGAAGTACTTTTTTACTCAGCGGGTAGTTAATCTGTGGAACTCTTTGCCACAGGAGGTGGTGATGGCCTCTGGTCTGGATGCCTTTAAGAGGGGATTGGACGGCTTTCTGGAGGAAAGGTCCATCGTGGGCTATAGGCCATGATGGATTGTGCAACCTCCTTACAAAGGTGGTGGGCTACTGGTACCGGGCGCAAGGGAGTGGCAACGGGATGCATCTTGTTGTCTCATGCCTCCCTGGGGCACCTGGTGGGGCCGCTGTGAAATACAGGAAGCTGGACTAGGTGGGCCTTTGGCCTGATCCAGCAGGGCTCTTCTTATGTTCTTATGTTCTTAATGATGTGCTGGGGAAAGAGATATTTCCTTTTGTCCGTCCCAACTCTCCCAATACTCAATTTTGGTGGACGTCTCCTGCTTCTGGTGCCGGGAGAGAGGGAAAAGAGCCCTCCTCTCTCCACTCTGCGTCTACCATGGACTAGAAAGGCCATGTCAGTTGGCATCGTGTGCCTCTTGGGGAAATGCCTGGTCTCTTTTCTGTCCCTTGCAGGGAGGACCCCTGGCGGGTGGCCAAGATGGTCAAGTCCTACCTGCAGCAGCACAACATCCCTCAGCGGGAGGTGGTGGACACCACGGGCCTGAACCAGTCCCACCTCTCGCAGCACCTCAACAAGGGCACCCCCATGAAGACCCAGAAGCGGGCGGCCCTCTACACCTGGTACGTCCGCAAGCAGCGAGAGGTGGCCCAGCGTAAGTACAGAGCCGTCCGGCAGGCCGTCCCTCACCCCTGTTCTTAAATCATGTAGATGACACCACTGCTTCACCCCCACCTGTTTTGTGCTCCCAGAATTCACCCACGCCGGCCAGGGGGTCCTGGTGGAGGATGCCATGGGCGAAGACCTCCCCACCAAGAAGGGCCGACGGAACCGCTTCAAGTGGGGCCCCGCCTCCCAGCAGATCCTCTTCCAGGCCTACGAGAGGCAGAAGAACCCCAGCAAGGAGGAGCGGGAGGCACTGGTGGAGGAGTGCAACAGGTGACTGGGGGGGGGTGGGGGCTCCCTGCGCCTAAGAACGGAAGGGCAGCACCACAGGTGGGGGGGGAAGACGGATTCTGTTTGCCGTGGTCATCGAAGGAGCCTCCAGCTCAGGAGTCTACCTTGGAATGCCAGTGGCGGGAGAAAAACCGCAAAGCAGGCAATTTCTTTTCCTTCCCAGAGGCTTCTGCTTGGCCTCTGGACGTGGGCCTGATCATAAGAACATCAGAAGAGCCCTGCTGGATCAGGCCAAAGGCCCATCTAGTCCAGCTTCCTGTATCTCACAGCGGCCCACCAGGTGCCCCAGGGAGGCACGAGACAACAAGATGCCTGCATCCTGTGGCCACTCCCTTGCACCCGGCACTCTGAAGTAGCCTACTACTAATGAAAGGAGGTTACAACCCATCATTGCCTATAGCCCACGATGGACTTTTCTTCCAGAAATCCGTCCAATCCCCTCTTAAAGGCATCCAGACCAGATGCCATCACCACCTCCTGTGGCAAGGAGTTCCACAGATTAACTACCTGCTGGGTAAAAAAGTGCTTCCTTTTATCTGTTTTAACTCTCCCAACCCTCAGTTTTAGCGGATGCCCCCTGGTTCTGGTGTTTTGAGAGAGGGAAAAGAACATCCCTCTATCGACTCTATCCCTTCCGTGCATTATTTTGTATGTCTCAATCATGTCCCCTTTCAGGCGCCTTTTTTCTAGACTGAAGAGCCCCAAACGCTGCAGTCTTTCTTCATATGGGAGGTGCCCCAGCCAGAGATCTGGCAGCCAGGTCTCTGCTTTTGGTGATGGGAACATCATGCTGTGCTCTTGAAGCGGACATCGGAAAGATCTGGCTGCTTTGCCGCCAGCTGCACATTATGTGACTGGAGCCGTCAGAGAAAATGCAGGCGCTGGCGGTGCCTTTCTTGAAGGATACGCGGACGGGCAGCGCAATCCTATACTGCGCTGAAACAGGCAGGCCGGGGGGTAGTAGTTTATCCAGCGCAGTATCCCGGGAGGCTGGAGCCTCCCCAGCGCAAGGGCACATTTGTAAAGCGCGTTTGGACCACTCTCGGAGTCAGGGAGGATGGCGCACGTCTGTGTCTCTCTGGCCTCTCTGACTCCGAACATACTCCAAACATACTTTGCAGTGTTCCTTGTGCCGGCCAAACTGTGCTGGCCTCACTGTGCCTGCCTGACACCGTGTTAGGATTGTGCTCTGATAATTATGCAGGAGAGGGAGGGAGGGAATAGAGGCAGTGATGTCATGCAGGGGGTACGCGGGGGTACGCGAGTACCGGTTTCTAGGATTACGGCTGGCCCCGCCCATTCGCCCGCCCACTCGTCGACTCCGCCCTCTGCAACGTTTGAATTTCCTGCACGTTTGAGTTGCCTGCACGTTCTCAGAGCCAGGCAGGCAGCGAGCGGAGCCTTGCCTTTCCTTGCCACTGAAAAATGAGTTGCTCTGGGGTTTTAACATGATGCCAGGCCTCCTTCACATGTTCTGGGGGTGCTGTGGAATCCTGTTGCAACTGTTGGGTCAGTTTAAAATGGTCTGAGGCCTCAAAAAGGGCTTTTTTCATGTCCCTTCCTGCCACGACCTCACTTCCGGCTTATGACGTCACTTCCGGTGGGCGGGTCCCGACACGTGCCAATCAAAAGTGAGCACCTGTTCTTAAATCACGTAGATGACACCACTGCATAGAGAGGTGTTCTTCTCCCTCCCACACAACACTAGAACCAGAAGACATCCACCGAAACTGAGAGCACAATCCTAAACTGCGCTGGAATAGCGAGGCTGGTGGGCTATTTCCAGCACAGCCCAAGTGTGCTGGGGAACCTCCCCAGAACAAGGGCATGTTCATGCCCTTGCCCCAGGGAGATTCCAGCGCCCCCTATAGTTTATTTGGATCTGCATCTGCTTAGTAGCACTGGCAACCCGATGGCACGAGCACTGGTGCGAGGGTGCAAGTTGGTGCTCCCGCAATGGTGCTAGTGACCTAGTGACGCACGCATGTTGCGCCAGCCTAACGTCACTCTTAGGATTGCGCCCTGAGTGTTGGGAGAATTAGAACGGAGAAAAAGAAACTTTATTTGCCAAGCATTTAATTAGCCTGTGGAACTACCGGCCACAGCATGCGGCGATGGTATCCGGCCTGAAGGCTTTTAAAAGGGAACTGGACAGATTTCTGGTAGAAAAGTCTATCACAGGTCACAAGCCATGATGGGTATGTGCAGGCTTTGACTTTTAGAAGTAAGTGAATGTGCCAGGTGCAAGGGAGTGGCAGCAGGATGCAGGCCTCTTGTGGTCTTGCGTGCTCCCTGAGGCATCTGGTGGGCCACTGTGAGATGCAGGAAGCTGGACTAGGTGGGCCTTTGGCCTGACCCAGCACAGGGGCTCTTCTGATGATTCCGCCTAGAGCAGCTGAGGACTTCCTGTGTGCTCTCCCGCCCGACTGACGGCTTCCGCGGTCTTCCTTGGCAGGGCAGAGTGCATCCAGCGTGGCGTCTCCCCCTCCCAGGCCCAAGGGCTGGGCTCCAACCTGGTGACCGAGGTGAGAGTGTACAACTGGTTCGCCAACCGGCGGAAGGAGGAGGCCTTCCGGCACAAGCTGGCCATGGACAGCTACAGCGGGCCACAGCCCGGCTCGGTTCCCGCCTTGGCCCCGCACAGCTCGTCCTCCCTGCAGCCGCCAGCACCGCTCTCTCCCCGCAAGGTCCCCGGTGAGTACAGCACATGGACGGGGAGGGGGGAGGGGCTTTGGGCAGCGGTGTCATTCCAAAGGATTTCGGAACAGGAACTCACTTTTGATTGGCACTTGTCGGGAACCCGGAACCAGCCACGGAGCCCGTTAGGATCCGGAACACCCGTTCTGGTCCGTTCCCCCTGAATGACATCACTGCCTTCGCCCCCCCCCTAGGAATCCGGAGTCGCTCCCTTTAACCCTCTGAGTGCCGGCCAACCAAGAAGAAAAGCTCTTTGCCGAGGAATTGGGAGGGGGAGGAGGGAGAGTGAAGTGGGCGGAGTCAGTCCTAATTTTAACTAGTGGAACTGAGTTCCCCCGCGTTCCCCCTGCATGACATCACTGGCTTTGGGGCAGCGGCGTCATGCAGCCGGAACACTGGGCGGGAGGAATGGGTGAGCGGCAGCCCGCCCGTTGCGTACCGCTCCGTTTCGCCGTCTTCCCCGCCCCAATAGGGAGCGAAACGGAGCGGTGTGCTACGGGCGGGCTGCCGCTCACCCGTTCCTCCCGCCCAGCGTTCCGGCTGCATGACGCCGCTGCTTTGGGGGCTGGGAGGAGATCTGAGACAGCGCGGAGTGGAAGAGCACCCTGCAGGATCAGTGCCCCCCAAGCCAAGCAACAGGCACACACTGCTGCAGGGTCTCAGAGCGCAATCCTAACCTGGAGTTCTGCCGGCACAGTCAGGCCAGCAAAGTTTGGCCAGCACAAGGGATACCCTAAACCACATTTGGACCACTCTCGGAGTCAGGGAAGACGGCGCATGTCTGTGTGCTGGCCTCTCGGAGTCAGAGATTGGTCCAAACATACTTTACGGTGTTCCTTGTGCCGGCCAAACTTTGCTGGCCTAACTGTGCCGGCCTAACTCCAGGTCAGGATTGTGCCCGGAGTGAGAACGGCAGCACCCAGGCAGCCCACATGGTGCACCAGCTCTTGCATTTTGCATCCCCTCCCACATTTGTGGGGCAGAGGGAGGGGCAAGGCACTTTAAAGGCGGGGAACCCCTGCCCCTCCCAACAGTAGCACAGCCAGAGGGGGGGGCAGTGCGGAAAGCAAGGCAGGCACTGTAATGCGTTGTGTACATTGCCCCTCCCTGTCTTGCAACCAAAATAAGTGCTCAGGATGGGACGCTGGGAGTTTCCAGTGGCAGGCAGTTCCATAGTTTGGAAGAAGACCCCACAGATGCCTGCGAGCCCATTTGAAGCCGACACACACACACAGGGACCCTCAGTGGCTCTCTGAGAGCGGAGCTGAACACTGTTGACGTAGGAACTCCAGGGAGGGTCAAAATCACACACACCCCCACTCTCATTTCTGTTCCAGAGCAACCCCCCCTGCAACAGCAGGCTCTCTCCTTCTCCGACTCCGCCTTGAGGTACAGCCAGCAGCCCGTCAGTGAGACGGACTCCGCGAACCATCACGGGGGAAACAGCACCATCGTGACCACCCAGACCATCCTGCAGCAGCAGGCCCCCTCCCCAGGCCTGTGTCCCGTCAGTTCCGGCTCAGCTCCCGACACAAAACTGGTGAGTCAGGCTTCTGGAGGCACCAGTCCATTATTTGACGTTTCCTATTCTTATACTAGTCAATGGTTTTCCCAGTAGCCATGTATGGCTGTGAGAGCTGGACCATAAGAAAGGCAGAGCGCCGAAGAATAGATGCTTTCGAATTATGGTGCTGGAGAAGACCCTAGAGAGTCCCCTGGACTGCAAGGAGATCCAATCGGGCAATCCTCCAGGAAGTCAAGCCCGATTGCTCCCTGGAAGGACAAATCCTGAAGCTGAAGCTCAAGTACTTTGGCCACCTCCAGAGAAGAGAGGACTCTTTAGAAAAGACCCTCATGCTGGGAAAGATGGAAGGCCAAAGGAGAAGGGGGCGGCAGAGGAGGAGATGGTTAGAGAGTGTCACCGAAGCAATGAACATGAAGTTGGGCGAACTCCGGAGGCTAGTGGAGGACAGGGAGGCCTGGCGTGCTGTGGTCCAGGGGGTCGCGAGGAGTCGGACACAACTTAGCGACTGAACAACAACAACAACAATTCTTATACTGCTTTTCCTCTAAGGAGCTCAGGGCAAAGTTCCTCCCCAACACCGCGAGGAGGTAGGCAAGACTGAGAGAGAGAGAGACTTGCCCAAAGTCTTCTCAGAAGCTTCGTGGCTGGACTGGGATTTGAACCTGGATCTTCCAGGGCTAAGTCCAGCTCCTGAACCACAACACCATCCCGGCTCTTGATTCTTTCCATGTGCAGACTGCTTGACAGTCCTTTGCTCCTCCCCTTGCACAGTAGCCTTGTTAGGTGGGACATTAAGATGCCCATTGGCAGAGGTGTAGCTAATGAAAGTGGAGCCTGGGGCAGAGGGCAAAACGATGCCCCGGAAGTGAAATCACAACAGGAAGTCAGATTCGTGTTTTTGTTTTCTGGGTGTTGGGGGGGTTGGCCATACCTTCTGATAGAATGAAGATATTACATTCCAGTGTGTTGCATTGCATTCTGCGTGAAATTCTGCATTGAATGATATATAGCATGACAGGATTATTCCTACAGGTCATGATTTTAACAAAACACAATTTTTACATGACACTTATATCTTCTGGGTTTTTGGCCATCACCTTTGATAGAGTAAAGATATTACACTCCAGTCTGATTCATTGCATTCTGCATGAAATTACCTTTCCAAAGATAGTAACATGATGGGCATTATTCATAATTACCAAGTGTCATGAAATTGTGGTTTCATGTGAACCTTGTTAGTTGGGAGAGAACTACTCAAGTGTAAATGGCTCAGGTGGGGGTGATTAGTTCATTGAGATAAAGTTAAAAGCCTCAGGGAACAGAACCCTTTGGCTGCTCTCAAGGATGTAATGTACATCCTCACTATGTAATGTGCTGTGGAAGCCGGTTGTAGTTAGTCAGTGAGGTAAAAGTCCTATAGGATGTTCTTTTGTTTTTGTCCTTTCTGGGTTCCTCTCAGTTATGTTACAAACAGAGGGGTTGATTATTGTCATTTTGATATTCAGGTTTTATGGTACGGAGCCTCTGTAGTTTTATTTGCAATTTTTAATGTATGTCAATAGAATTGGGTTTTTTACTTCTTTTATTTGGCTTTCTTTTGAGAGGGGTTTTTGCCCAGGAGCTCCCTTTGTTGTGTTGAGTCTGGGCTGGTGGCAGCGGCGGCAGCTACACCAGGGGAGGGGAGTTGCACACACACACACACACACCCATCATAACACCAAGGCTTTCACAATTTTGGCCACTGGTGTCAAGCTCAGCTTGTTGCCCGATGCCCCTCTGGCCCCCTGCCCCACTGGAGCTGCGCCCCTGCCCGTTGGACAACGGAGGGATCAAAGCTGGGGCATAAACAAGCAGGAGAAATGAGAGCGATGAGCTGAGGAGCTGCTCGACTGGGAAAGGGGTGCTGGGGGTGGGGGTGATCCTGGCCAAACGGCATGCGATGAGTCGTCCAGAGCCGAATGTTCTACCTACCCCAGCGCCCCGGGGCAGTGATGTCACAATTCTGCCCATTTGTGCCCCTCGGCAGTGACGTCATCATGGGCTCCCCGGCTCTGCCCCCCTAGGAATCCGGAGTCGCTCCCTTTAACCCTCTGAGTGCCGGCCAACCAAGAAGAAAAGCTCTTTGCAGAGGAATCGGGAGGGGGGAGGAGGGAGAGTGAAGTGGGCGGAGTCAGCCCTAATTTTAACTAGTGGAACTGAGTTCCCCCGCGTTCCCCCTGCATGACATCACTGGTTCCCCCCAGAGGAGGGGGGCAGCACCGCCTCCTTCAGGGAAACCCCCCTGCCTTTGCGCTTCCGTGTCTCCCTGGAGAAGGGGGCGTAGGGAAAGCGGCAGCCCCTCCTTCCCCGGGGGAGTGCGAAGGAGCTTCGTCCTGGAGGAGGAGACACAGAAGCACGAGGAAGCACACCTTTGTAACTAGGACGGAGCCTGCGGCCAATCCTGCGCCCCCTTTCAGCGCAATGCCTGGAGCCGCTGCTCCTCTGGCTCCACCCTAGTTCTGGTTCAGGAGTCGCCCAGTATTCCGAGGCATGCTGGGGATCAGGACCCAAAGCAGCCACGGAGGGCCGGCTCCCAGCCAGCCAGCCTGCCCCAGGGCCTCGCTTGTCCTCCTGGCAGTCCTCCAAAGGCAGCATTTTCCCACCCTCCTCTTCTTCCCCCTGTCCAGGTGGCGGCTTCCGGGGGCTCCCTCCCTCCTGTGAGCACCCTGACAGCCCTGCACAGCCTCGACCCCAGCCCGCACGCCCTGAGCCAGCAGACGCAGAACCTCATCATGGCCTCCCTGCCAGGCGTCATGGCCATCGGGCCCGGGGACACGTCTTCGCTGGCGCCGGCCTTCACCAACACGGGTGCCTCCACGCTGGTCATTGGTAAGTGGGGCAGCCGGTGAGCACCGCACAAGTCCTGCTATGCACACGCCTCCGACCTTCCTTGTGCAAGACCAGTGGTGTCATTCCAATGATTTAGGAACAGGAGCTCACTTTTGATTGGCACTTGTCGGGAACCCGGAACCAGCCACGGAGCCCGTGAGGATCCTGAACGCCCGTTCTGGTCCGTTCCCCCTGAATGACATCACTGCCTTCGCCCCCCTAGGAATCCGGAGTGGCTCCCTTTAACCCTCTGAGTGCCGGCCAACCAAGAAGAAAAGCTCTTTGCAGAGGAATGGGGAGGGGGGAGGAGGGAGAGTGAAGTGGGCGGAGCCAGCCCTAATTTTAACTAGTGGAACTGAGTTCCCCCGCGTGCCCCCTGCATGACATCACTGCACGGTGAGTCGTGAGAAGGAAAATGCTGAAAAGGGACGTGGTCTTTTCTCTTCCAGGCCTGGCCTCCACCCAACCTCAGAGTGTCCCCGTGATCAACAACATGGGCAGCAGCCTCACAACCTTGCAGCCCGTCCAGTTCTCCCAGCAGCTGCACCCCTCCTATCAGCAGCCCCTCATGCAGCAAGTGCAGGGCCACCTCAACCAGAGCCCCTTCATGGCCACCATGGCCCAGATCCAGGCACCTCACGGTAGGCTGGGGGGGGGGCGGCAACGCGGATCTTGCAGTTGGGTGGGGTTGTTCGTGCTGTGATGCATCGCCTGGCACAAGGCGCTGTGGCAGCTGCCCTCACCCGTCGATATGTAGCGACCAAAACTGGACTCCTGACCTGCGCTCTTTTTTACCCAGCGGGTAGTTAATCTGTGGAACTCCTTGCCACAGGAGGTGGTGATGGAATCTGGTCTGGATGCCTTTAAGAGGGGATTGGACGGATTTCTGGAAGAAAAGTCCATCGTGGGCTAGAGGCCATGATGGATTGTGCAACCTCCTTACAAAGGTGGTGGGCCACTGGTACCGGGTGCAAGGGAGTGGCCACAGGATGCAAGCATCTTGTTGTCTCGTGCCTCCCTGGGGCACCTGGTGGGGCCGCTGTGAGATACAGGAAGCTGGACTAGATGGGCCTTTGGCCTGATCCAGCAGGGCTCTTCTTATGTTCTTATGTTCTTGAAGACTGTTTGGAACAGTCTTCCAAACCCTCCCCAAAACACAGAGTGCAGCGGCCAGGCTGTTAACTGGCCGCAAAGGCTACGGTGACCACAACTTGCTCCGGCTGAACAACCTTCACGGGTTGCCGAGATCGGCTAGTAGCGTTGCGCCGATGCTAGCCCAAAGCGCTGGCGTAACGTCGCTTCTAGGATTGCACCCCAAGTATCGGGCGTTAGAACAGACAAAATATTTATTTAGCCGTTGTGTAATTAATCTGTAGAACAATGGCGGACCTGACAAATGGCTGCAGGGCCAAAAGCCCCAGACGTGGGGTGGGAAGAGGGCGGCGATGAGGTGCCTTGCTTTGCCGAGACGCGAGCAGTTTCAGCCCTCCCTCCCGCCCTTGCCCATCAAATGGCTCCGAAACGGAGCCTGGCACGGCATGGAGGCAGAGCGGAGCGGAGCACGGGTGCGGGGAAACAGCGGAGGGGGCGGATCGCCCCATTGGCTGGGTCCGCAACTGCTGTGGAACTCATTGCCACAAGATGTGGTGATGGTGTCTGGCCTGGATGTCTTTAAAAGAGGATTTGGACAGATTTATGGAGAGAAATTCCATCCCAGGTTACAAGCCGTAATGGGTATGTGCAAGCTCCTGGTTTTAGAAGTAGGCTATATTTGTATGCCAGGTGCAAAGGAGTGATAGCAGGAAGCAGACATCTTGAGGTCCTGTGTGCTGTCTGAGGCATCTGGTGGGCCACTGTGAGATACAGGAAGCCGGTAGGCCCCCCTTTGGCCTGATCCAGCTGGGTTCTTCTCATGTCCTTAACATGATGACCGCTCCCACTTCCTGGTGTCCTGCAGAAACCTGAAAGTGTCTTTTGGCAAGGCTTTTGTTCCATTCTTTTTATGTGCTGCTGTCATTCAGCTGTTGATTGAGCTTGCCGCTCTGGTTTTCTGCTGCACTGCTGTCCAATTTTATTAATGGTTACGATTATGTGTCTGCGTCGCTTTTTAAAGTCTTTTGGTGATGAGCTTATGCCGCAGACTTGGCATAAGGAAAGGAATTCAGTCCAAAACTGATTGGCAGGAGATTTAAGAAGGACAAAATGAGAGACAGCATGTTATAAGTCAGTGGAACCCATTGCCACTAGATGTGGCGATAGCCGCTAAAGAGGAATGAACAAATATACAGCTACGCCCTACTGCCAGGTTCATCAGTGTTATGCCTCTGAACACCAGTTGCCGGGAAGCAGTGCTGGGGGAAGGGAGAGGCCTTCACATCTTGCCTGTGGACTTCTCAGACGTTGCCGAGCGGCCGCTGTGGGCAAGTGGTTGCTGGGCTACTTGGGCCCCCTTTGGCCAGATCCAGCAGGGCTGTTGTTCTGGTAAAAGGGGGGGGGGTGGAAATTTTTTTTAAAAATAGGACGCTTGGGACCAGTGGTGTCATCTAAATGATTTAAGAACAGGTACTCACTTTTGATTGGCACGTGTCAGGACCCGCCCTCCGGAAGTGACGTCATAAGCCGGAAGTGAGGTCGTGGCAGGAAAGTGACATGAAAAAAGCCCTTTTTGAGGCCTCAGACGATTTTAAACTGACCCAACAGTTGCAACAGGATTCCACAGCACCCCCAGAACATGTTAAGGAGGCCTGGCATCATGTTAAAGTGACCCAACAGTTCCAAAACCCCAGAGCAGCTCATTTTTCAGTGGCAAGGCAAGGCAAGGCTCCGCTCGCTGCCTGCCTGGCTCTGAGAATGTGCAGGCAACTCAAATGTGCAGGAAATTCAAACGTTGCAGGGGGCGGAGTCGACGAGTGGGCGGGCGAGTGGGCGGGGCCAGCCATAATCCTAGGAACCGGTACTCGCGTACCCCCGCGTACCCCCTGCATGACATCACTGCTTGGGACGCTGTAGAGCTGCGGGGACACCCTCCCCTCCTCTCAGAGAATTCCACCGTTCATGCCCTCTTCGTCTTGGTTGCCTCTAGCTCTCTACGGCCACAAGCCCGAGGTTGCCCAGTATGCTCACACCGGGCTCCTGCCCCAGACCATGGTGATCACGGACACGGCCAATCTCAGCGCCTTGACCAGCCTGACGCCCACCAAGCAGGTAAGGAGGCCGACTGTTGGTCAAGGAGTTTGCCAAGGAAAAGGTGCTGCGTGCCTGCCGAGGACTTGGGCTGCACGGTGGTGGTGGGGGAAGGTCTTGGCTGGAGGGGGGCTGCTTAGTTTGAGAAGCTGCTCTCCAAGGCCCTGCACTGCCAACTCGGGGAGCCAGTGACACAGACAGGGCAAGATCAGACAGGGCAGGCCACTTGCCAGAGGCCCCGTCGCCAATCCAGCTCCCTCGTTTGTGGACCACCCTTGGCAGTTTCCCGACTTTTGGGGGACTGGCACCAAAGGCGGGTTTTTTTGTGTGCAACTGTATAAATGCAGGGAGAGTGGGGGGGGGGTTTCAAGAGCCCCCTCTGGTGCAGGAGAAAACCCGCCTTGCCGCCCTTTTCTCTTTTACGAGACAGTCCCACCCAGCTCCATCCTCCGTGCCAAGCGGGAGCCCAACTTTTATTGCAACCCTAATTCTGAGTGGAGCTGGCCCCTGCCCCTGCCCTGCCCTGCCCTGCCCAGGGGGCACTCAGAAAGCCGTGTGGGCAGAAGCCAGCTGCGTGTGGCATGACTCGGGCAAGCCTGCTTCTCACCACGCCAGACCGTCGGCGGCGCCTGCAGCCTTGCGGGATTGTAGCCCTGCCTGCCATTCCCAGTTTGCAATTCAGCAAGTGGGGGGGGGCAAACTGCCCGTGAGGCCACCTTCCCACCCACCGCAACCGCTCAGCCCCACCTGTGCCTTGAGCTGTCCAGGGGTGGTGTGGCCTTGGATACTGCCCAATGTCCCTCTCTTTGCTGTGGCATGCTGGGGAAAAAAAAGCCCCTTGCCCTCCTCCATCGCGCGCTGGTCACCACATGGAGTTATAATAAACATGGAGACGAAATGATGTCATATTCTTGAAACTTCCGGTCTGGTCTAACAATATGGCTGACGCAATGGTTCTGGTCCATGGTCTGGTCAAACCGGTCAAACAATATGGCCGACGCATGGGTCTGGTCTGGTCTGGGTCTAACCATGGGTCTAACCATATGGCTGACGCAGATCATCGCCGCGAAGGAGGATTGCCGCGGATTCTCAAATATATAGGTTACCAATGAGGTTTCTCCACGATCACACGTTTTTATTTTCGTAAGTTTTTATTTTTATTCAGTCCTAAGCCCTACGCGCAAAGCAATCTGAAATGCTTGGAACCAGCATTTTGAGTATAAAAACATGGCCGCTAAGCCCGCCCCCTCTGGCCTCACTTCGTTCCTATCTAACTGCATGGGCAGGGCCACCCCCTGGGCTTTGTGCACAGAGGAGCCCCTTCCTGTGCGTGGTCCCTGTCAATCACGCCCGATGGCCCACATCTTGGGAGAACTGTGGGAGGAGCCTGGAAAGGAGGCAAAGGAGCTGAGCGGGACACAGATCAATGGGCTGGAGAGAGGCTGAGGCAGGCACCATCCCTCCGCGTCAGGTTGCCTTGTGGCTTGGCTGCAGTGGCACCGGGGGACACAACAATTTTTTAACACCCCTCCCTGGGCCTCATCAGAACGGTTTTTGCCGCGCACTGCACTTCTGGGCTGCACTCCTGAGGCTCAGAAGGCTGCTTTTCACCTAGGGTCTGCCACTGGGGGTGCAGGTTAACACCCAGTGGTGTCATTCAAATGATTTAGGAACAGGAACTCACTTTTGATGGGCACTTGTCGGGAACCCGGAACCAGCCACGGAGCCCGTGAGGATCCGGAACGCCCGTTCTGGCCCGTTCCCCCTGAATGACATCACTGCCTTTGCCCCCCTAGGAATCCGGAGTCGCTCCCTTTAACCCTCTGAGTGCCGGCCAACCAAGAAGAAAAGCTCTTTGCAGAGGAATTGGGAGGGGGAGGGGGACAGTGAAGTGGGCGGAGTCAGCCCTAACTTTAACTAGTGGAACTGAGTCCCCCGCGTTCCCCCTGCATAACATCACTGTTAACACCCCTTCCAGACATGGTTTGTTGTTGTTCAGTCGCTAAGTCGTGTCCGACTCTTCGCGACCCACCCTGGACCACAGCACGCCAGGCCTCTCTGTCCTCCACCAGCTTCCGGAGTTCGCCCAATTTCATGTTCGTTGCTTCGGTGACACTCTCTAACCATCTCATCCTCTGCCGCCCCCTTCTCCTTTGGCCTTCCATCTTTCCCAGCATGCGGGTCTTTTCTAAAGGGTCCTCTCTTCTTCTCATGAGGTAGCCAAAGTACTTGAGCTTCAGCTTCAGGATTTGTCCTTCCAGGGAGCAATCAGGCTTGACTTCCTGGAAGATTGACCGATTGGATCTCCTTGCAGTCCAGGGGACTCTCAAGAGTCTTCTCCAGCACCATAATTCGAAAGCATCTATTCTTCGGCGCTCTGCCTTCCTTATGGTCCAGCTCTCACAGCTCTCACAGCCATACATTGCAGGGAATATATCCCCTGCCCCCTACAATGGCTACAAAGGCTCAAGCTGTGCCCATTTCCAAACAAGCCCCGCCCCAGTAATGTGTCTGTTTTGTTCAGGTGTTCACATTGGACGCAGAGACTCATACAGAGACAGGGATCCACACCCCCTCACCACAGGGCTCAACCTTACACTTGCAGAGCCAGGAGGCAACCATTCAGCAGCTGCAGCCCAGCCACCGCCTGGCCTCCAGCCCCACCGGTAAGACGGGTGATTGATGCACCCACCCCCCATGGCCACTTCTCCCCCCCCCCAAGCTGGCTTCTGTTCCCTGGAAGGGCAGCAACAGCCCTTCATCTCTCCTCCTCCTCCTCCTCCATGTGGCCACAATTTATTCAACCTCAAGTAACTCAAAAACAAACTGCAAGCAATTTATGTTACTTTTAACCTCTTAAAAGGGTTTGATTTTTTTTTTTCAAAAGGAGCCTCCAAAAATAAAAAAAAGATGAAGGAATTCAGCTGAAAGCAAGAAAGAGAAAAAACACAGAACAGCTAAAATCAATATGATGCTCAGGCAAATAACATGGAGTTGGTGCCAAGAGCTAGTTGACTTGGACCTACCAGTTGAAAGGGGCTAGTCAGTGGTGAACCTCCCCAGTCTAGAAAAAAAAGGGGCCTGATTGTGGGGGACGACGTGATTAAGATGCACAAAATTATGAAGGGGATGGACAGAGTGGATAGAGGGATGTTCTTTTTTTATACACCACCAGAACCTTGGGCAGCCACAAAAATTGAGTTAGGACAGACAAAAGGAAATATTTCTTTAAGCAGCGCATAATGAATCTGTGGAACTCCTTGCCACAGGGTGAGGTGACGACATCTGTCCTAGATGCCTTTAAAGGGGGAATTGGACAGACCGATGGAGATGGAGAAAAAGTTCATCGTAGGTTGCAAACCATGATGGGAAACGCAGCTTACTTCTTTTAGAAGTAGGCTACTTCAGAATGCCTGGCGCAAGGGAGTGACAACAGGAAGCAGGTCTCTTGCGGTCTTCAGTGCTCCCTGAGGCATCTGATGAGCTCTGTGAGATACAGGAGGACGGACTAGGTGGGCCTTTGGTCTGATCCGGCATAGGGGCTCTTCGGATGTTCTTCACTGCGAACTGGCTCTCCCGAGCCTTTCAACGGATTATGTCCAGTGGTGTCATTCAAATGATTTAGGAACAGGAACTCACTATTGAGTTCAAATTCAAATGTTGGGGGAAAAACAAAACCCGGAAGCAGCCAGGAGCCCGTTAGGATCCGGAACGCCCGTTCTGGTCCGTTCCCCCTGAATGACATCACTGGTTATGTCTGCCTTAATGGGTACGGGAAAACACAATAGCAGCCCCTGCCAAGAGAATCTCATTCCCTTCTGAACATAAGAACATAAGAAGAGCCCTGCTGGATCAGGCCAAAGGCCCATCTAGTCCAGCCTCCTGTATCTCACAGCGGCCCACTAGGTGCCCCAGGGAGGCATGAGACAACAAGATGCTTGCATCCTGTTGCCACTCCCTTGCACCCGGTACCAGTAGCCCACCACCTTTGTAAGGAGGTTGCACAATCCATCATGGCCTATAGCCCACGATGGCCCTTTCCTCCAGAAATCCGTCCAATCGCCTCTTAAAGGCATCCAGACCAGATGCCATCACCACCTCCTGTGGCAAAGAGTTCCACAGACTAACTACCCGCTGGATAAAAAAAGTATTTCCTTTTATCTGTTTCAACTCTCCCAACGCTCAGTTTTAGCGGATGCCCCCTGGTTCTGGTGTTTTGAGAGAGGGAAAAGAACGTCTGAGGTGTAGGCAAATGAGCAGATTCGGCACTGATGCTCCCGTGTGCAGGCTGACGCTGTGTCTCGATCTCTCTCTCCCCCCCACCCCGCAGTCTCCACCAGCAGCCTGGTGCTGTACCAGAGCGCCGAGGCGGCCAACAGCCACAGCCACCTGCTGCCCTCCACTCACGGCGTCATAGAGACATTCATCTCCACCCAGATGGCATCCTCCTCTCAGTAACCGCGGCGTCGGTGGAGAACTGCTCCCCCTGGCCCAGGGCAAGGAGTGCCGCCCGACACCGCTGCCTGACACCGCTGCCCCGGAGAGAGAGTCGCCGCCCAGTGGCCACCCAGCTGGGCGCTTCCACTCTCCGCCACGGCCTTGCGCAACCCCCTGCTCCACATCACTGGAAAACGCTTGCGCCAGACCCAAAGATGCAGACAAGGAAGATGCGGAAGGACGAGCTGGAGCTGGCACTGCCAGGCGGAACAAGAGCCTTTGCAAACAGACAGGCACTGGGTGTGTGTGTGTGTGCAACGCTCTTTGATGTGCAGGAAAATCCCCTCCAGGACTGGGTGATGAAAGGAGCCGCAGCCCAGACAAGGGCAGAGCTGTCTTCAGCTTCAGTGGGGCACGCGGGAGCCCGTCAGCCCACATGCAGGGTGGGCTGCCAGGCGACGCTCCCTTCTCACACGTTCCCACGGCAGGCGAGTCTTTCCTGGAGGCAGGCGCTGCATGCGCAAGCCCCTGCTTGCAAGAGCAGCAGATCGCAGCCGAGACACAGAGCAGCCCTGAGCCACAGCCAGCAAATTCCCGCCCACTTTTGCCAAGACCACCCAGGCTTTGAACTTAGGGGCCAGAAGAACATCAAGCAGAGACTCAGCCCTTGTGTCGCCCCAAAGGAGGGAGCTGCAAGGAGACGGACTCGGAGCCAAGCGCCTGAATCTGCCACTTCTCTTCCTGGCCCTGAAAAGGATGGAGGGAGCCCGGAGGAAGTGTGGAAGAGAGGAGTTGGTGGGCTAGAACATCAGACACTCTAGCCCAGTATTCTTCTCTCCTCCACACTTCTGATCTACGGCTCGCTCGCTCTCTTTTCAAATCCAGGAAGCAAGGAGAAGTGCTCTGGCATGGCTAAGTCAGGACAGGGTTGGGTAGATTGCCCCAGGTACCAGGCCTTGAGGGGTCACTGAGCCAAAACCCGGAAGCGCCTTTTGGGAGGCCTCTAAGAGCTTGTATGGAGAGGGGAGCTAAACATTTTCTGGGAAATGTTACGGGAGGTTAATGGAGTATGGGGGGATGTCAAAAATTTGTGCCTCCAGCTGCCTCAGCTACGCCCCTGGAGCAGTGAAGGCAGGCAGTTGGCACACCCACAAATCCACTCCCCGAGGCATCTACCTCACCTGGCCTGATCAATGGGCCGGCTCTGCCACCACCGCTGTGGAATTGTGGGTTCGAGACCGATGCAGAACCTAGTAACTTACGCGGTGTGCTCCCATTTTAAAAACAAGCGGATCATGTTGCCTCGAGTTGCCACATCCAAACTGGGACAGAGTGCCTAAACCTTGAACCATTTTGGCAGGCGCAGCTTTTGAAACCCTTCCGTGATGAGCTGTACCTGCTCAAATTCCCCCGCTCCTATGCAGTGCTTAAAGGTATAGGCACCCTGTCCCAGTTTGGATCTGGCAACCTTTACGTTGCCAGTTCTCCCAGTAAGGAAACAGAAGCAACCACAGCTGAAGATGACGTGAGCAGTTTGCCCAGGAATAAAAGGGAGCTGGGGGTAGTCAGTTTTCAACAGCACACTTCCATCACCCACCACAATGAGCACCGAGCCCCCGCCTCAATTTGCAAGACCCCCCAATCCCTTCGCCGAAGACCGCAGCAGCACCCAAGCAATTCATTTCATTTGCACCTGTGCGCTCCTGATTGTAGACATTGTTCCCTGTCGGCTCCGCGGCTGCACAGCTCAGGACGGAGTAAGGCAACTCAGCTCGGCACGCCCCGAAGTTGGGCAATTGTGTTTGACCTCACTTCTACGCATCAAGCTACTACGCAGCCTCACGGACCCCTGAGGGCAGGGGTTGGCAATCTTTGTGGGACCAGACTCTCCACGTGGGCCAGATGACTTTGGGTGGTGGGCTGGATCCGGCCCACGAGCCAGCGGTTGCCAGAGAGGCGGATCTACAGGGAGGGCAAAGCTCTAAGTGTTGCAAGGAGCCTTACCCTGTCATGTAAATCCCTCTTCTCCCTTGCTGCTGTAGCCAGTAAGCAACGCCAAGATGTTGCTTTTCCCTGTGAGGATTGGCTAAAACGGTGCAGGAGAGGAGTGATTTCCACTGCAAGGTAAGGCTTCTTGCAAAACTTAGAACTTGGCCCCCCCCTTAGATCTGCCGCTGGGTTGCCAACCTCAGGGGAAATAAC
>JAJKFI010037544.1:0-13361 GCA_029204185.1 Lerista edwardsae
GAGAGAGAGAGAGAGAGAGAGAGAGAGAGAGAGAGAGAGAGAGAGAGAGATGATCTGACCCACAACTCACCAGGAACTGCACGGCTCCCATTTATTGCAGTCCGGCTTGCACAGAACAACTTGTGACGGGACCTCTGTGAAAAAGTGGAAGAATGTGATTGGAAGATTCTACCGGAGGCCCCCCAAATATCCACGGCCTGACCTGTCCACATCCTGCGGCTGAGTTCCCAAGGGAACAAAGCTCACCTTCCTTGGAGCTGCCCCCATGCCCAGAACCTCCTCTTGCCACCCTGAGACGGCCTTTCCCGGGTGCACCTACGCCCCTGCTTCTCCCGGGCCCCAGTTGCCCTCCTGCGCCATCTCTGCTCTCCACGGACTCCTCTTTTCTCTCCCCCACTCCCGTTTCAACCCCCCCCCTTTTCCCTCCCTCTCTGCGCACTTTGTGAGAGGCTGGTGTGGAGCCAAAGTCCAAAGTTCAGCAACTTGCCTAAGCACACAGATAAATATGAACCTTGGAGAATTTGCATTGCTCCAATGTAAACAGATAGGCGAGGGTCCCTTTATCAGCACCGACTCGGGACAGTTGTGGGGGGTCCGGAGCCGTAATTTTTTTTTTGGCCTGGGGATCTGGGGTGGGGGTCGCAAAGGCGGGGTCCGCAGCCATTTCTGCCCTGTTGATGGTCAGGAAGGCAACATGGTCTAGCGGAAAGGGCGGCCGGCCACCAACACCGCGCTGAGCAGCAGAGGCTGAGCCCCGCGAAGACCATGGTCGCCAAGCTGACTCATCTCCAGGTGGAGCTGCTGGGGGCCCTGCTGGAGTCCGGGCTGAGCAAGGAGACCCTCATCAAAGCCCTGGCCGAGCCAGACCCCTTCCTGCCCCACGGCGAGAGCCAGCAGCCCGTCTGCACCATCCCAGGGGAGAAACGAGAGGCTTGCCCGGAGATCCCGACGCTGGCCAACGGAATGGGGGAGTCCAGGATGTCTGGAGACGAAACCTCCGACGATGGCGAAGACTTCACTCCTCCGATCATGAAGGAGCTGGAGAACCTGAGCCCCGAAGAGGCCGCGCACCAGAAGGCGGTGGTGGAGAGGCTACTACAGTAAGGGCAACGCCAGCCTTCTCTCTCACTCTCTCTCTTCCAACCTCTCTCACCTTCCTTCTCCCTTTCCTTCCCAGTCAGTCTCCCCAGAACTCTGGGTTCATGGCGACTCCAGAGGCCCCGTGGCCACCCCTGACAACGCTCGGGGCCTCTTATGGCAATTTGATCAGTGAACCTGATGGGCAAATAAGACTTTCCAGGGCCCCCAAAGGCCACGAGTTGGTTCAGAAGCACTTCTCAAAGGCGGGGGAGAGCGGGGGGGGGGGGGGCTCTCGGAAAGTGGCACCCTCCCTCTGACTGTCCTGTCTGAAGTGCCCTGAATGCAGAGGCGAGAGATGAGCCCTTTACAAGTAGCTCAGAAATGCCAAGAACAGGGAAAGGGAAGCAAAATAATCCCCATATAGTTTCATCCTCAGAATGGTTTCCACTGCAGAAACATCCCAGGGCACACGCACGCACACACACACACACACACGCACACTGCCCTTGCCCACCGCCCCGATTCGCTCTGGACTCAACCACCTTGATGCGACTGCCGAGGCACAGGAGTGACAAGCCCTCGCGCCCCACTCTCGGGGGTGCACAGATCTCACTGGAAGCGCACGTCACCCTTCACAAAAGGCGCTTGGGATTCCCTCCTCGCCTCCATTCCTTTTATGAACGTGGCGATGTGCAAGCGAAAGGACTTCCCTGTTGTGGCGCCTGCCACAGTTATCGTAACGCTTCGCCTCTCGAAAGCTTGTTCAGTGGCTGTGAAACCCACCCACCCACCCACCCCGCTTCCGAAGGTTTTTGCATCCAGGCCTGCACTTGGAATTTCTCTTGTCCTGCCCCAGGGCTGTGTCGTTGTGGACCTCAGACTGCCCTGCTGCTTTCCCTTACTGCATTTAACAATTCTCTTCCCCAAACAAGCCAAATGGGCTTTGGCTTTTTTCAGTCCCGGGCCGGTCCCAAATCTCAGAGGTCAGGACATTTCCTAGGGACTCTTCCTGTTGAAGAAGGACTCCATACAAAGGGCAGATACTCCCTTAAGCTTTTATTCTCTAAAAGGGGTCCCTGAGAAAATATGAGCGTCCTAAAAGCCTCTCAGAGCGGCCAATTACCTACTCCGTCAACACACCGTTTGATGTCGCCTTTTCCCTTTTTAAGTAGTTGCGGAGGGATCAGGATCGGGACCCCGACAGGGGAGAGGCCGTTCCACCGTTCCTTCATGCCGCCATTCTGGTAGAAATCTCCTCTCCTTCATGCAGCTCTTTGCCCTGGGAGGGAAGCCACGATGCTCACCACCACAGCCAGTCGAGCTCTAAGCTCAGGTGCTGGGCAGGATTGGCAGCGGCTGGGGGCCAGGCCTGCTTGGGGAGGACGTGGAAAAAATCCCAATGGGCATGTTGTGTCGCGCCAGCCCCAACCCTTACCTGGGGTAGGACGAGTTCCCTCCACACTCCGACGACCCCTTTCTTCCGCCACGTCCCTTCGCCTTTCCCGGCAAATCTTCTTCCCTGCTCCACTTGGGGGGGGGGAAGCCCTTCGCTCAGGCACTGCTTGACCCACAACCCGCCACCCCACCTCCCCTCCACCTCTCCCCGAGTCTGCATCGCGCTCTAGGGTCAGTTTGGTTTCCAGACCTCAGGACTTCACTGGTTACTAATTATCCAGTGGCTTTATTATTTCTCTTTTGTCTTATAAATTTATAAACGAAAAGGCCCAGATAAGCTTTTTGATCATTAACTTCTGATGATTTATCAGGTGTTGTCTCCTCCGAGGGGAAGCCACAAAGGATCAGGAGAACACCTGTCCAAGCAGGGCCTCTCTTCTGAACCTGGGTGGAAAGAAAGGACAGGACAGCGGGGAGAGGAAGGAGCACTCCCTTGGGGGTTTGGACGGGAGCAGGGGTTGTTGCATTCACACACTGCGGAGAAGGACGGGGGTGTTCTGTCATTGAGTGTGAACAGGAAGCAGCTTTTAGTGAAACTTGGATGGAATTTTTTTGAGCACTGAAAGCTCTTCACCTACTTTCATCTGTCCAACAACCCGGCAAGGTAGGCCAGTATATTATCTCCATATTGCATATGGAGGAACTGAGGCCAAGAGGGTGTGATTTGCCTAAGGCCACCTGGTGAATTCATGGCAGAAATGGGGCCTGAACCAGTGATTCACCAGCTCACACTGGTGGTATCCCCCACACCTGACCAGCTCAACTCGGTTCCAGCCTTAGTTCTCGCCTGGCCAGTCCAGTGCAGCTGAGTTCTGCAACAGGGGACCAGTGAGTGCAGTCACCCAGAGCTGACACTGGTCCAGAAGCTGGCTAGCATGCGGGACATGGTGGCTTGGGGAGACCCAGGTGCAAAGGGATAGAGTCGATAGAGGGATAGAGTCGATAGAGGGATGTTCTTTTCCCTCTCTCAAAACACCAGAACCAGGGGGCGTCCGCTAAAACTGAGGGTTGGGAGAGTTAAAACAGATAAATGGAAGTACTTTTTTACCCAGCGGGTAGTTAATCTATGGAACTCCTTGCCACAGGAGGTGGTGATGGCATCTGGTCTTGATGCCTTTAAGAGGGGATTGGACAGATTTCTGGAGGAAAGGTCCATCGTGGGCTATAGGCAATGATGGATTGTGCAACCTCCTTACAAAGGTGGTGGGCTACTGGTACCGGGTGCAAGGGAGTGGCAACAGGATGCAAGCATCTTGTAGTCTCATGCCTTCCTGGGGCACCTGGTGGGCCGCTGTGAGATACAGGAAGCTGGACTAGATGGGCCTTTGGCCTGATCCAGCAGGGCTCTTCTTATGTTCTTATGTTCTTATGAATCCCCCAACCACAGAGATCTCAATGACTTTAGGCCGTCACTCTCTCAGCCTTGTAGGATCAGATAGGAGAAAAAAGAGCCAATAATAATAATAATAATAATAATAATAATAATAATAATAATAATAATAATATCAAGTAGAAAAAGTTGTTGAAAATGCGGGTGTAAAACTTTTATGGGATTTTAGAATTCAAACTGATTGGCATTTAGAACACAACACACCAGATATATCGGTGGTTGAAAAGGAAAAGGTATGGCTTATAGACATCGCCATACCGGGTGATAGCCGAACTGAAGACAAAGAACTTGAAAAAAATGATAAAATATAGGGACTTGACAATTGAAATGGGAAGATTATGGCAAAAATGATCCAAAGTAGTGCCAATTGTCATCAGGGCACTTGGATCTATTTTGAACAATTTACAAAAACAACTGGAAACTTTGAAGATAAATGATATAAGAATGTCTGACCTACAAAAATCTACGCTGTTGGGAACATCATACATCTTATGCAGATATCTGGACAATTCTTAGGCTCTTGGTTAGAGCTTGAATTGCCAATAAAAAGACCAGTCTGTGATATTTGTGATCTTTTTATCATTTTGACTGTGTATATGTGATGATGATAATAATAATAATAATAATAATAATAATAATAGAATAATTTTTACCCCTCCTTTCTGCCCCTTAGACGGCTTACAATATTAAAATTATAAACAATAAAATCAGATAAACCATAAAAAGATAAAAAATTTAAACAGTAACATGAAAACCATGAAGCATTTTCAGTCAATGCTTTCCATTGCTTTCCATTCAATTTTTCCATGAAAAATTGACAACTGAAAATTGAAAAAAAAAAAAAAACAGGCCCACAGAGTTAAAAATGCCAGCCAGCATGTCAGCAACTAAAAGCTTTTTTAAATAAAAAAAGTCTTAAGACCCGGCCGAAGGATTGCCAAAGGGGAACGGTTCTTAATTAGAAGCGGAAGTGTATTCCACAACCTGCATGCCCTTGTGTCCTCTTCACAGAATAGATGCCATCCAGATTGGGCATACCTTGTCCAGAATTCTGAAATCCAAAGTATTCAAAAAACCCGCAATTTTTTTGAGCGCCAGCATGACGCCACAGGTGGAAAATCCCACACCTGATCTTGCGTGACGGGTTGCACGAAACGCACAAAGTTATCTTTGTGCCGCTTCTTTGGCGTGAGCAGAGAAGCTGCTTATCAGCCACCAGGAAGGCAAATTGTGTGGCCAGAAAAAAGACTAGACCACGAAAGCACCATCTGTATGTTGTATGTTCTTGAAAAGATAGAACTTCCTTGTAATTTGTAAAAACCTTTGTGTTTATGAATAAAGCCTGCCTATGTAAACCGCCTTGAGTTAAAGTCAGAGGAGCAATCTAATGACCTAAGAAAGGCGGTATATAAATACTAGCATTGTTGTTGTTGTTGTTGTTGTTGTTGTTGTTGTTGTTGTTGTAAAAAAAATTACATGCAGGCTAAGTGTATAAGGGGTATATGAAACATGAATTTTGTGCTTGGGGCTCCATCCCCTCATTAGGCATATGCAAGTATTCAACGATATGGGGGAAAAAAATCCGATATCCAAAACGCTTCCAGCCCCAAGCATTTCGGAGAAGGGATGCCCAACCTGTGTAGTGTGATTACGAGAATATTTGTGTGCTGCTTTTCAACAAATGGATTCAACGTGTAGGCTGCCTCTAGTTTCTAGGACAGTAAAACAAACTCAGTTGTCGTCAGGTACTCTAGCGTGCCACCCAAAACACTGTTGCGTGTCACCTTTGACACGTGTGTCATGTTCTTGGAGGAAGTTGCCCAGCTTCAGCTGCTGTGTGGCCAACGCTTACCACTTGCCCGTTTTCTCTTTTTCCTGCTGCACAGACTATGCCACCGAGCAATCTCCGCAGCAGGGAAGAGAGGAAACCCAGCCTTTCTGAAAGGCACGACCATTGCAAGGAGCAGCAAAGGGGACAAACCTGCTGCACTTTTTGGCACCCGTCCCTCTCTGCCTGTTTGGCCACCCAAGATTCTCCCTCAAAAGGTGCAAACTGCAAGATCCTGCACCTTCTATTTCCTTCCCAGCAGAACTGTCCCTGCACCAGAGGCGGATCTACAGGGAGGGCAAAGCTCTAAGTGTTGCAAGGAGTCTTCCCCTATCATGTAAATCCCTCCTCTCCCTTGCTGCTGTAGCCAATAAGCAACGCCAAGATGTTGCTTTTCCCTGTGAGGATTGGCTAAAACAGTGCAGGAGAGGAGTGATTTCCACTGCAAGGGAAGGCTTCTTGCAAAACTTAGAGCTTTGCCCTCCCCTAGACCTGCCTCTGCCCTGCACTCCCTCCCCCCAGTCCAAAGCTGTGGGTCTCAGGGCTCCTTCCAAAGCTCCTTCCAAAGCTCCTTCTTGTCTTTGAGTCACAGGTACTGATGAGGGGAGACTGGCCCAAGGCACCAGACTTCGCCATTTGGCAACTCAGCCGCCAAATCTGCCTGCCTCTTATGGCCTCCGTCCAGGATTTAGTGTAGGTGGTAAGCCTTCGGGCAGTGCCCTCCTGTGGTGCTTTCTCTCCAGGAGTATAACAGAAGAACAGTCCGCCCTTTTTATCTGCAGAGGATCCTTTCCACAAACCCCATGGAAATGCCAATTGGGAGCAAACTGGAAGTGTTTTCGGAGTCCTCTGGCAAGGCTTTTGTCATGCTTCCAACTGGTACTGGCCTCACCCAGACTCAGGGCGCAATCCTACCCAACTTTCCAGCACGGGCGCAAGGCCAACGCAGCTCCAAGGTGAGGGAACAAACATTCCCTCACCTTGAGGAGGCCTCCGTGACTCCTGCTCCACTGCAGGATGCAGCCAAGGCCCCGTTGGCCCAGCAATGTCAGCACTGGGAATCTGGATAGGATTGCCATTTGCGTGCCATTTGCGTCCTCCTCATTTGCGTCCTCCTCATTTGTGTCCTCCCATTTGCGTCCTCCTCAGCTATAAAAACCTCACACAGATGATGGTTTGGGCAATATTTGGCAATGTAGCCATCCAATGTGGCCAGATCATGAATTGAATCTGCCTCAAGTCCTTACAGTTAAGATAGCAAATACTTCGGGCTGTCCATTTGAGTCAATTGAACCCATTGCTCCCAATGGGGCCCTGGAGCTAAGGGGGCCCTGTGCTCGGATCCTCTACTCTAGTCATCAAATACACACAACACATCACAACGGACACCCATCACTACAATTTTATATTCAGATGTGCTTAGAGCCGTGCGGTCCATTAACTCGCCTGCGCTTTTTGAAAGAACACATTTTGACTGCTTTCCATTCTACCGCAGAGATGCAAACTCTGTAATAGATTTTATTTCTGTCTCTAAGAGCACAATCCTAGTGTGGGGTTGGGCTGGCAGAGTAAGGCCAGCAACGTTTGGCTGGCACAGGGGCCACCGTAAAGCGCGTTCAGACCACTCTCTAAAAGGAGGATGGCGCATGTCTGTCTGCCGGCCTCTCTGACTCCAAGAGTGGTCCCAGCGTACTTTACCCAGCGGGTAGTTAATCTGTGGAACTCCTTGCCACAGGAGGTGGTGATGGCATCTGGTCTTGATGCCTTTAATAGGGGATTGGACAGATTTCTGGAGGAAAGGTCCATCGTGGGCTATAGGCAATGATGGATTGTGCAACCTCCTTACAAAGGTGGTGGGCTACTGGTACCGGGTGCAAGGGAGTGGCCACAGGATGCAAGCATCTTGTTGTCTCATGCCTCCCTGGGGCACCTGGTGGGCCGCTGTGAGATACAGGAAGCTGGACTAGATGGGCCTTTGGCCTGATCCAGCGATGGGGCTCTTCTTATGTTCTTATGATCTTACAGTGTGCCTTGTGCTGGCCAAACTATGCTGGCCCCACTCCAGGTTAGGATTGTGCTTTTAGAAATATAAATAAAATCTATTACAGCGTTTACATCTCTAGATGTAACATTCGACAGATGGCTGTGAACTTGCCCCCCTCCTCCACAAAAAATGTTCTCAATTCGGCCCCGCAGCTCTTAAGGCCAGCCCTACCAACAATGAAAGATGGCCAATGAAGAGAGAGAAAGCCAGAGGAGGCTGCTGGTCTTTGTGATCTTCCAGTGTGAGATCTTTTGCATCTCACACTTTCAAGACGTGTCAAGGCTTGGGGGGGCATGCGCAATCGATGCGGTGGGACTTAGGGGCGCAGACCAGCAGGAAGGTTAGCTGTGCAAGCCCCCCTGAAGTGCAACCATGCTTGGCAGCAGTAGTGCCCCACTTGCCTGCCCTGGACATCTGACACTGTCTCACCCCATAACCTGGCTGCTTCTAGCCAGGGGCTCTCCTGTGCAACACTCACAACACGGAGGCCCAGGAAGAGAGTAAACAAGGACTCCATCCCTTCCGTGCAATTAGTTTGCTCATCGAGTTGAAACTGCCTGGACTTTGGTCTGAGCCCGGGTGCGGAGTCCGTGATGCTGAAAGGCTTGGCTGGTTTCACAGATGAGCAGCTCCTCCCCAGCCCCCCCCCCCAAGCAGAGATTTTTCCACCAACAATGGGGCAGAAAGGGATGCCGTCCCAGTCACAAAGAGCACAGAGCAGGGGAAGAAGATCAATCACTGTCTTGGTGCAGAAAGGGCCTCTGAGGGCGCAATCCTAACCAGTTTTCCAGCACTGTTGGAAATGCAATGCAGCTCTGAGAAGAGGGAACAAACATTCCCTTCCTTTGAGGAGGCCTCCGTGACTGCCCCCCCCCAACTGCAGGATGCAGCACAGGCCCCATTGACAAGGCTATGTCAGTGCTGGAAAGTGGGTTACAGAGGCGGATCTACAGGGAGGGCAAAGCTCTAAGTGTTGCAAGAAGCCTTACCCTATCATGTAAATCCCTCCTCGCCCTTGCTGCTGTAGCCAGTAAGCAACGCCAAGATGTTGCTGTTCCCTGTGAGGATTGGCTAAAACGGTACAGGAGAGGAGTGGTTTCCACTGCAAGGTGAGGCTTCTTGCAAAACTTAGAGCTCTGCCCTCCCTTAGATCTGCCTCTGGTGGGTTAGGATTGTGCCCTGAGGGTTAGGATTGTGCCCTGAGGGTTAGGATTGTGCCCTGAGGGTTAGGATTGTGCCCTGAGGGCTGGGCCCTTTCCTTTCTCCACTGGACTGTAATTTCAGACTATGGTTAGGTCATCATTTCTACCAGTTGCGATAGATAAAATGATGCAGGCTGACTCCAGATTGGCTTCTCTTCACCAATACATGCAAACGTTTTTGGAGATCCCAGGGAATTTCCAGCCAGTGGCATCTCTACAGGGAGGGCAGAGCTCTAAGTTTTGCAAGGAGCCTTACCCTGTCATGTAAATCCCTCCTCTCCCTTGCTGCTTTTCCCTGTGAGGATTGGCTAAAATGGTGCAGGAAAGGAGTGATTTCCACTGCAAGGTAAGGCTTCTTGCAAAACTTAGAGCTCTGCCCTCTCTGTAGAGATGCCACTGTTTCCAGCTCCCCTCCTTTGGCTCCTTCTTTGGCCCCCGTTTTGATCTTGGGCCCGGGTACAATCTACCCCGTTCTCTTGGGCCCTGCAAGCCTGAGTTGGTGAGGGGCTTCCAGCTAATCTTTGGGGAGGGGTCAAGGCACGCAAAGAAGGCCCTTTAACCTTCAGGGCGAGTCCTCAAGCCCCTTCCGACGGTCTGCTCGGGCAGAACCTGGGCTTGCTCAGAAGCTTGTCAAGAACTCCTCAAGGAGAAGCTCGTCTGCAGAGGACAAAGTTCCCCTGAGAGGCGGCAGGCGGCTCAGTCGCCACAGCCAACCTCCCCGCTCCAGTGCACACTCTCAAGGGCACATGGGCGCATTGTTCAGGCCCTGGCGGTGCGCAACCTGGAGCTCTCCCCAGAATCCTCCGGAATATCCCTTGATCGGCAGGGCTGTTCCCTGAAGGTGGGAAATCCTCGACGAGCCCCACTGCACGGCAGAATCACAGGCCACAGGAGGATTGTCCAACAGGGAGATGCTGAGCTCGTTCAGACCCCTGCCACATCCAGATTAGGCCAACTGAGCCGGGAGGGAGAGCTGGGTGCTCTGAAGAGTCCAGGGACTGCCGTGGACCAGAGGCGGATCTAAGGGGGGGGGCAAATCTGTAAGTTTTGCAAGAAGCCTCACCTTGCAGTGGAAATCTCCTGCACCGTTCTAGCCAATCCTCACAGGGAACAGCAACATCTTGGCGTTGCTTACTGGCTACAGCAGCAAGGGAGAGGAGGGATTTACATGACAGGGTAAGGCTTCTTGCAAAACTTACAGATTTGCCCCCTCCTTAGATCCGCCTCTGCCGTGGACCCAGGGACCCTTCCCGCTGCCCGGACAAGGCTGTGAAAGCATCAATTTCTGGGCACGGGGAATTCAAACGTGGCGTTTCCGTTCACTTCCGCAAACCTTCTCCCTGCCACGTTTCCTTGAAGGGAAATGTCAAGCAAACAGAAGGGATTTCACAGTGGGGGTGGAGAACGAAATGGACCACAATAAGGTCATTGATTTAGGAAGGTGGGTTGGAGTTTGCAATCCTCTCTTTGGAAAAGGGAAGCAGAAAAAGCATGTGCCAGAAGACCCCTCCTCTCTCTCTCTCTCTCTCTCTCTCGCTCTCTCTCTCTCTCAGTGTGGCAACTGCAACATCATGCCTCTCGTTTCAGACAGCACAGAGGCCAGGTTGAGTCAAACCAAGGCCAAATTCAACACAGGGCTGTGTTGCCGGGTGCGGGTCTTACCTTTCTTTCTCTCTGTGCCTTCCAAGTCCCATTTATTCACTGACATCACCAAAATGCAGCCTTGAGGGTCAAAGACCAGACGCGGAGGCAGGTGGAGGTAGATCGTAAGATTCTGGGTCCAGGCTCGGTCCATGGCAGGGATCCCAAATTAGCTCTCCAAGGGATCAAAGGTCCTTCTTGCTCTAAGGAAGGACCCTGGAAAACCATCAGTCCGGGATTGTCCAGGGGGGTGGCAGGAAATAACCGGGAAAGGGAGCAGAGAGAGAGAAGCCACAGGGGAAATTAAAATAACTTTTTGGCAATGAGAACCTTATGCTTGGAAATACTGAAATGCTTCCCCCCCCCCATTCCCGGTTCTCAGGATTGGGTCTTCCTCTTAATGCTAACAACTTGATATTTACCTTCCATTTAAATTTGAGATGCTGCTATAAATTATCAACCAGGCTCTTGTTCCCTTTGAGTTGATAACTAACTACCTGGGTTACTTATTGTTCAGGGAACAAAAGGGAGGTGAGAAGGCCCTTAAAAAGTAACCTCAGGATCAAGCAAAAAAAGGGGAGGCTCCAACTGGAGCGGCAGCCCCATGTGTGTGGGGGGGAAAGGGGTCAAGGGGGGGGGAGAATCTTGATCCAGGGGAGGTAAAGCCGGAAGATGGTGGGGAAGGCATTTGAGCACAGTGAAAGACGCCACAAGCAGGACTGGGGAAGGCCCCAAAATACAGCTGATTCCTCCATTATACGTGACATGCCTGCATATGCAACAATACACCAGAACCAGGGGGAATCCGCTAAAACTGAGGGTTGTGAGAGTTAAAACAGATAAAAGGAAGTCCTTTTTTACCCAGCGGGTAGTCAATCTGTGGAACTCCTTGCCACAGGAGGTGGTGATGGCATCTGGTCTTGATGCCTTTAAGAGGGGATTGGACGGATTTCGGGAGGAAAGGTCCATCGTGGGCTATAGGCCATGATGGATTGTGCAACCTCCTTACAAAGGTGGTGGGCTACTGGTACCAGGTGCAAGGGAGTGGCAACAGGATGCAAGCGTCTTGCTGTCTCATGCCTCCCTGGGGCACCTGGTGGGCCGCTGTGAGATACAGGAAGCTGGACTAGATGGGCCTTTGGCCTGATCCAGCAGGGCTCTTCTTAGGTTCTTATGGATAGTTTAGATTTATCAGGTTTTTAAATTATAAAATGTATATACTGTCAGGTGCCAGCATGGAGGCTCCAGAGACTTTGGTGGTCTTTCCCAGCCCTCCTGAAGATGCAATCAGGAATTAATTGCACCGAGAACATAAGAACATCAGAAGAGCCCTGCTGGATCAGGTCATGGGACATCCAGCCCAGCTTCCTGTATCTCACAGCGGCCCACCAGATGCCTCAGAGAGCACACAAGACAACAAGATGCCTGCGCCCTGCTGGCCACCTCCTTGCAACTGGCATTCAGAGGTAGCCTGCTTCTAGAATAAGGAGGTTGTGTAGCCTTCAGCACGGCTTGTGGTTTCTGATGGACTATTCTGGTGGGCCACGGTGAGACGCAGGAAGCTGGACGAGATGGGCCTTTGGCCTGATCCAGCGGGGCTCTTCTGACGTTCCTCCACACATCTGTCCAATCCCCTTTTAAAAGCATCCAGACCGGACAGCATCACCACATCCTGTGGCAAGGAGTTCCACGGATGAATTGCATGCGGGGTTAAAGAAACATTCTCAATCGTGTCCCCTCTGATGCCTATTCAGACCCAGTGGTTCTCAAACCTTTTAGCACTGTGACGCACTTTTTAGCATGGCAATCTGCCCGGGACACACTGGACGTGATTATGGCTAGAAGTGCCTGTCACTGTGATGCCAGAGCCTGCCGCTGTCCTGAGAACGCAGCAATAAGTGGGGTTATTCCTCAGCCATTTTCCAATACCAAAGTGAATCAGAAAGGGGGAAAAAAAAGCCTATTTACAATCTTGACACAAGCAAAATATCCCCACACAGCCCTCCCCCTTTCCAGTGTCCCCTCTCAAGCACCTTTTTTCTAGGCTGAAGAACCCCAAACCTTGTACCCTAACCCAGAGGCAGATCTAAGGGAGGGCAAAGCTCTAAGTTTTGCAAGGAGCCTCACCTTGCAGTGGAAATCCCTCCTCTCCTGCACCGGTTTAGCCAATCCTCACAGGGAAAGGCAACATCTTGGCGTTGCTTACTGGCTACAGCAGCAAGGGAGAGGAGGGGTTTACACGACAGGGTAAGGCTCCTTGCAACACTTAAGCTCTGCCCTCCCTGCCTCTGCCCTAACCCTTTCCTCATAAGGGGAGTAACCCCAGCCAGTTGTCATTTTAGTCGCTCTCTTCTTCACTTTTTCCTGCTCCACTATGTCCTTTTTTGAGATGTGGTGACTTGATTGTAAGCAGTACTCCAGATGTGGCCTTACCATCAATTTTTATATAATAATATTAGCCTTTTTATTCCCCACCCCCTTTTTAATCACCCCAAGCCTGGAATTGGCCTTCTTCACCCCTTCCGCACACGGGGCCCACACCTTTCTCGAGCTTTCCACCAGCACCCCAAGATCTCTCTCCTGATCCGTCACAGGCAGGCAGTCAGTCAACAGGTACTTATATACCGCTTTTCAACACGAAGTTCACAAAGCGGTTTACAGGCAAATAGTAATAATGATGATGATGATGATGATGATGATGATGATGATGATGATGATGAT
>JAJKFI010037545.1:0-13338 GCA_029204185.1 Lerista edwardsae
GAGAGAGAGAGAGAGAGAGAGAGAGAGAGAGAGAGAGAGAGAGAGAGAGATGATCTGACCCACAACTCACCAGGAACTGCACGGCTCCCATTTATTGCAGTCCGGCTTGCACAGAACAACTTGTGACGGGACCTCTGTGAAAAAGTGGAAGAATGTGATTGGAAGATTCTACCGGAGGCCCCCCAAATATCCACGGCCTGACCTGTCCACATCCTGCGGCTGAGTTCCCAAGGGAACAAAGCTCACCTTCCTTGGAGCTGCCCCCATGCCCAGAACCTCCTCTTGCCACCCTGAGACGGCCTTTCCCGGGTGCACCTACGCCCCTGCTTCTCCCGGGCCCCAGTTGCCCTCCTGCGCCATCTCTGCTCTCCACGGACTCCTCTTTTCTCTCCCCCACTCCCGTTTCAACCCCCCCCTTTTCCCTCCCTCTCTGCGCACTTTGTGAGAGGCTGGTGTGGAGCCAAAGTCCAAAGTTCAGCAACTTGCCTAAGCACACAGATAAATATGAACCTTGGAGAATTTGCATTGCTCCAATGTAAACAGATAGGCGAGGGTCCCTTTATCAGCACCGACTCGGGACAGTTGTGGGGGGTCCGGAGCCGTAATTTTTTTTTTGGCCTGGGGATCTGGGGTGGGGGTCGCAAAGGCGGGGTCCGCAGCCATTTCTGCCCTGTTGATGGTCAGGAAGGCAACATGGTCTAGCGGAAAGGGCGGCCGGCCACCAACACCGCGCTGAGCAGCAGAGGCTGAGCCCCGCGAAGACCATGGTCGCCAAGCTGACTCATCTCCAGGTGGAGCTGCTGGGGGCCCTGCTGGAGTCCGGGCTGAGCAAGGAGACCCTCATCAAAGCCCTGGCCGAGCCAGACCCCTTCCTGCCCCACGGCGAGAGCCAGCAGCCCGTCTGCACCATCCCAGGGGAGAAACGAGAGGCTTGCCCGGAGATCCCGACGCTGGCCAACGGAATGGGGGAGTCCAGGATGTCTGGAGACGAAACCTCCGACGATGGCGAAGACTTCACTCCTCCGATCATGAAGGAGCTGGAGAACCTGAGCCCCGAAGAGGCCGCGCACCAGAAGGCGGTGGTGGAGAGGCTACTACAGTAAGGGCAACGCCAGCCTTCTCTCTCACTCTCTCTCTTCCAACCTCTCTCACCTTCCTTCTCCCTTTCCTTCCCAGTCAGTCTCCCCAGAACTCTGGGTTCATGGCGACTCCAGAGGCCCCGTGGCCACCCCTGACAACGCTCGGGGCCTCTTATGGCAATTTGATCAGTGAACCTGATGGGCAAATAAGACTTTCCAGGGCCCCCAAAGGCCACGAGTTGGTTCAGAAGCACTTCTCAAAGGCAGGGGAGAGCTTGGGGGGGGGGGCTCTCGGAAAGTGGCACCCTCCCTCTGACTGTCCTGTCTGAAGTGCCCTGAATGCAGAGGCGAGAGATGAGCCCTTTACAAGTAGCTCAGAAATGCCAAGAACAGGGAAAGGGAAGCAAAATAATCCCCATATAGTTTCATCCTCAGAATGGTTTCCACTGCAGAAACATCCCAGGGCACACGCACGCACACACACACACACACACGCACACTGCCCTTGCCCACCGCCCCGATTCGCTCTGGACTCAACCACCTTGATGCGACTGCCGAGGCACAGGAGTGACAAGCCCTCGCGCCCCACTCTCGGGGGTGCACAGATCTCACTGGAAGCGCACGTCACCCTTCACAAAAGGCGCTTGGGATTCCCTCCTCGCCTCCATTCCTTTTATGAACGTGGCGATGTGCAAGCGAAAGGACTTCCCTGTTGTGGCGCCTGCCACAGTTATCGTAACGCTTCGCCTCTCGAAAGCTTGTTCAGTGGCTGTGAAACCCACCCACCCACCCACCCCGCTTCCGAAGGTTTTTGCATCCAGGCCTGCACTTGGAATTTCTCTTGTCCTGCCCCAGGGCTGTGTCGTTGTGGACCTCAGACTGCCCTGCTGCTTTCCCTTACTGCATTTAACAATTCTCTTCCCCAAACAAGCCAAATGGGCTTTGGCTTTTTTCAGTCCCGGGCCGGTCCCAAATCTCAGAGGTCAGGACATTTCCTAGGGACTCTTCCTGTTGAAGAAGGACTCCATACAAAGGGCAGATACTCCCTTAAGCTTTTATTCTCTAAAAGGGGTCCCTGAGAAAATATGAGCGTCCTAAAAGCCTCTCAGAGCGGCCAATTACCTACTCCGTCAACACACCGTTTGATGTCGCCTTTTCCCTTTTTAAGTAGTTGCGGAGGGATCAGGATCGGGACCCCGACAGGGGAGAGGCCGTTCCACCGTTCCTTCATGCCGCCATTCTGGTAGAAATCTCCTCTCCTTCATGCAGCTCTTTGCCCTGGGAGGGAAGCCACGATGCTCACCACCACAGCCAGTCGAGCTCTAAGCTCAGGTGCTGGGCAGGATTGGCAGCGGCTGGGGGCCAGGCCTGCTTGGGGAGGACGTGGAAAAAATCCCAATGGGCATGTTGTGTCGCGCCAGCCCCAACCCTTACCTGGGGTAGGACGAGTTCCCTCCACACTCCGACGACCCCTTTCTTCCGCCACGTCCCTTCGCCTTTCCCGGCAAATCTTCTTCCCTGCTCCACTTGGGGGGGGGGAAGCCCTTCGCTCAGGCACTGCTTGACCCACAACCCGCCACCCCACCTCCCCTCCACCTCTCCCCGAGTCTGCATCGCGCTCTAGGGTCAGTTTGGTTTCCAGACCTCAGGACTTCACTGGTTACTAATTATCCAGTGGCTTTATTATTTCTCTTTTGTCTTATAAATTTATAAACGAAAAGGCCCAGATAAGCTTTTTGATCATTAACTTCTGATGATTTATCAGGTGTTGTCTCCTCCGAGGGGAAGCCACAAAGGATCAGGAGAACACCTGTCCAAGCAGGGCCTCTCTTCTGAACCTGGGTGGAAAGAAAGGACAGGACAGCGGGGAGAGGAAGGAGCACTCCCTTGGGGGTTTGGACGGGAGCAGGGGTTGTTGCATTCACACACTGCGGAGAAGGACGGGGGTGTTCTGTCATTGAGTGTGAACAGGAAGCAGCTTTTAGTGAAACTTGGATGGAATTTTTTTGAGCACTGAAAGCTCTTCACCTACTTTCATCTGTCCAACAACCCGGCAAGGTAGGCCAGTATATTATCTCCATATTGCATATGGAGGAACTGAGGCCAAGAGGGTGTGATTTGCCTAAGGCCACCTGGTGAATTCATGGCAGAAATGGGGCCTGAACCAGTGATTCACCAGCTCACACTGGTGGTATCCCCCACACCTGACCAGCTCAACTCGGTTCCAGCCTTAGTTCTCGCCTGGCCAGTCCAGTGCAGCTGAGTTCTGCAACAGGGGACCAGTGAGTGCAGTCACCCAGAGCTGACACTGGTCCAGAAGCTGGCTAGCATGCGGGACATGGTGGCTTGGGGAGACCCAGGTGCAAAGGGATAGAGTCGATAGAGGGATAGAGTCGATAGAGGGATGTTCTTTTCCCTCTCTCAAAACACCAGAACCAGGGGGCGTCCGCTAAAACTGAGGGTTGGGAGAGTTAAAACAGATAAATGGAAGTACTTTTTTACCCAGCGGGTAGTTAATCTATGGAACTCCTTGCCACAGGAGGTGGTGATGGCATCTGGTCTTGATGCCTTTAAGAGGGGATTGGACAGATTTCTGGAGGAAAGGTCCATCGTGGGCTATAGGCAATGATGGATTGTGCAACCTCCTTACAAAGGTGGTGGGCTACTGGTACCGGGTGCAAGGGAGTGGCAACAGGATGCAAGCATCTTGTAGTCTCATGCCTTCCTGGGGCACCTGGTGGGCCGCTGTGAGATACAGGAAGCTGGACTAGATGGGCCTTTGGCCTGATCCAGCAGGGCTCTTCTTATGTTCTTATGTTCTTATGAATCCCCCAACCACAGAGATCTCAATGACTTTAGGCCGTCACTCTCTCAGCCTTGTAGGATCAGATAGGAGAAAAAAGAGCCAATAATAATAATAATAATAATAATAATAATAATATCAAGTAGAAAAAGTTGTTGAAAATGCGGGTGTAAAACTTTTATGGGATTTTAGAATTCAAACTGATTGGCATTTAGAACACAACACACCAGATATATCGGTGGTTGAAAAGGAAAAGGTATGGCTTATAGACATCGCCATACCGGGTGATAGCCGAACTGAAGACAAAGAACTTGAAAAAAATGATAAAATATAGGGACTTGACAATTGAAATGGGAAGATTATGGCAAAAATGATCCAAAGTAGTGCCAATTGTCATCAGGGCACTTGGATCTATTTTGAACAATTTACAAAAACAACTGGAAACTTTGAAGATAAATGATATAAGAATGTCTGACCTACAAAAATCTACGCTGTTGGGAACATCATACATCTTATGCAGATATCTGGACAATTCTTAGGCTCTTGGTTAGAGCTTGAATTGCCAATAAAAAGACCAGTCTGTGATATTTGTGATCTTTTTATCATTTTGACTGTGTATATGTGATGATGATAATAATAATAATAATAATAATAATAATAATAGAATAATTTTTACCCCTCCTTTCTGCCCCTTAGACGGCTTACAATATTAAAATTATAAACAATAAAATCAGATAAACCATAAAAAGATAAAAAATTTAAACAGTAACATGAAAACCATGAAGCATTTTCAGTCAATGCTTTCCATTGCTTTCCATTCAATTTTTCCATGAAAAATTGACAACTGAAAATTGAAAAAAAAAAAAAAACAGGCCCACAGAGTTAAAAATGCCAGCCAGCATGTCAGCAACTAAAAGCTTTTTTAAATAAAAAAAGTCTTAAGACCCGGCCGAAGGATTGCCAAAGGGGAACGGTTCTTAATTAGAAGCGGAAGTGTATTCCACAACCTGCATGCCCTTGTGTCCTCTTCACAGAATAGATGCCATCCAGATTGGGCATACCTTGTCCAGAATTCTGAAATCCAAAGTATTCAAAAAACCCGCAATTTTTTTGAGCGCCAGCATGACGCCACAGGTGGAAAATCCCACACCTGATCTTGCGTGACGGGTTGCACGAAACGCACAAAGTTATCTTTGTGCCGCTTCTTTGGCGTGAGCAGAGAAGCTGCTTATCAGCCACCAGGAAGGCAAATTGTGTGGCCAGAAAAAAGACTAGACCACGAAAGCACCATCTGTATGTTGTATGTTCTTGAAAAGATAGAACTTCCTTGTAATTTGTAAAAACCTTTGTGTTTATGAATAAAGCCTGCCTATGTAAACCGCCTTGAGTTAAAGTCAGAGGAGCAATCTAATGACCTAAGAAAGGCGGTATATAAATACTAGCATTGTTGTTGTTGTTGTTGTTGTTGTTGTTGTTGTTGTTGTTGTAAAAAAAATTACATGCAGGCTAAGTGTATAAGGGGTATATGAAACATGAATTTTGTGCTTGGGGCTCCATCCCCTCATTAGGCATATGCAAGTATTCAACGATATGGGGGAAAAAAATCCGATATCCAAAACGCTTCCAGCCCCAAGCATTTCGGAGAAGGGATGCCCAACCTGTGTAGTGTGATTACGAGAATATTTGTGTGCTGCTTTTCAACAAATGGATTCAACGTGTAGGCTGCCTCTAGTTTCTAGGACAGTAAAACAAACTCAGTTGTCGTCAGGTACTCTAGCGTGCCACCCAAAACACTGTTGCGTGTCACCTTTGACACGTGTGTCATGTTCTTGGAGGAAGTTGCCCAGCTTCAGCTGCTGTGTGGCCAACGCTTACCACTTGCCCGTTTTCTCTTTTTCCTGCTGCACAGACTATGCCACCGAGCAATCTCCGCAGCAGGGAAGAGAGGAAACCCAGCCTTTCTGAAAGGCACGACCATTGCAAGGAGCAGCAAAGGGGACAAACCTGCTGCACTTTTTGGCACCCGTCCCTCTCTGCCTGTTTGGCCACCCAAGATTCTCCCTCAAAAGGTGCAAACTGCAAGATCCTGCACCTTCTATTTCCTTCCCAGCAGAACTGTCCCTGCACCAGAGGCGGATCTACAGGGAGGGCAAAGCTCTAAGTGTTGCAAGGAGTCTTCCCCTATCATGTAAATCCCTCCTCTCCCTTGCTGCTGTAGCCAATAAGCAACGCCAAGATGTTGCTTTTCCCTGTGAGGATTGGCTAAAACAGTGCAGGAGAGGAGTGATTTCCACTGCAAGGGAAGGCTTCTTGCAAAACTTAGAGCTTTGCCCTCCCCTAGACCTGCCTCTGCCCTGCACTCCCTCCCCCCAGTCCAAAGCTGTGGGTCTCAGGGCTCCTTCCAAAGCTCCTTCCAAAGCTCCTTCTTGTCTTTGAGTCACAGGTACTGATGAGGGGAGACTGGCCCAAGGCACCAGACTTCGCCATTTGGCAACTCAGCCGCCAAATCTGCCTGCCTCTTATGGCCTCCGTCCAGGATTTAGTGTAGGTGGTAAGCCTTCGGGCAGTGCCCTCCTGTGGTGCTTTCTCTCCAGGAGTATAACAGAAGAACAGTCCGCCCTTTTTATCTGCAGAGGATCCTTTCCACAAACCCCATGGAAATGCCAATTGGGAGCAAACTGGAAGTGTTTTCGGAGTCCTCTGGCAAGGCTTTTGTCATGCTTCCAACTGGTACTGGCCTCACCCAGACTCAGGGCGCAATCCTACCCAACTTTCCAGCACGGGCGCAAGGCCAACGCAGCTCCAAGGTGAGGGAACAAACATTCCCTCACCTTGAGGAGGCCTCCGTGACTCCTGCTCCACTGCAGGATGCAGCCAAGGCCCCGTTGGCCCAGCAATGTCAGCACTGGGAATCTGGATAGGATTGCCATTTGCGTGCCATTTGCGTCCTCCTCATTTGCGTCCTCCTCATTTGTGTCCTCCCATTTGCGTCCTCCTCAGCTATAAAAACCTCACACAGATGATGGTTTGGGCAATATTTGGCAATGTAGCCATCCAATGTGGCCAGATCATGAATTGAATCTGCCTCAAGTCCTTACAGTTAAGATAGCAAATACTTCGGGCTGTCCATTTGAGTCAATTGAACCCATTGCTCCCAATGGGGCCCTGGAGCTAAGGGGGCCCTGTGCTCGGATCCTCTACTCTAGTCATCAAATACACACAACACATCACAACGGACACCCATCACTACAATTTTATATTCAGATGTGCTTAGAGCCGTGCGGTCCATTAACTCGCCTGCGCTTTTTGAAAGAACACATTTTGACTGCTTTCCATTCTACCGCAGAGATGCAAACTCTGTAATAGATTTTATTTCTGTCTCTAAGAGCACAATCCTAGTGTGGGGTTGGGCTGGCAGAGTAAGGCCAGCAACGTTTGGCTGGCACAGGGGCCACCGTAAAGCGCGTTCAGACCACTCTCTAAAAGGAGGATGGCGCATGTCTGTCTGCCGGCCTCTCTGACTCCAAGAGTGGTCCCAGCGTACTTTACCCAGCGGGTAGTTAATCTGTGGAACTCCTTGCCACAGGAGGTGGTGATGGCATCTGGTCTTGATGCCTTTAATAGGGGATTGGACAGATTTCTGGAGGAAAGGTCCATCGTGGGCTATAGGCAATGATGGATTGTGCAACCTCCTTACAAAGGTGGTGGGCTACTGGTACCGGGTGCAAGGGAGTGGCCACAGGATGCAAGCATCTTGTTGTCTCATGCCTCCCTGGGGCACCTGGTGGGCCGCTGTGAGATACAGGAAGCTGGACTAGATGGGCCTTTGGCCTGATCCAGCGATGGGGCTCTTCTTATGTTCTTATGATCTTACAGTGTGCCTTGTGCTGGCCAAACTATGCTGGCCCCACTCCAGGTTAGGATTGTGCTTTTAGAAATATAAATAAAATCTATTACAGCGTTTACATCTCTAGATGTAACATTCGACAGATGGCTGTGAACTTGCCCCCCTCCTCCACAAAAAATGTTCTCAATTCGGCCCCGCAGCTCTTAAGGCCAGCCCTACCAACAATGAAAGATGGCCAATGAAGAGAGAGAAAGCCAGAGGAGGCTGCTGGTCTTTGTGATCTTCCAGTGTGAGATCTTTTGCATCTCACACTTTCAAGACGTGTCAAGGCTTGGGGGGCATGCGCAATCGATGCGGTGGGACTTAGGGGCGCAGACCAGCAGGAAGGTTAGCTGTGCAAGCCCCCCTGAAGTGCAACCATGCTTGGCAGCAGTAGTGCCCCACTTGCCTGCCCTGGACATCTGACACTGTCTCACCCCATAACCTGGCTGCTTCTAGCCAGGGGCTCTCCTGTGCAACACTCACAACACGGAGGCCCAGGAAGAGAGTAAACAAGGACTCCATCCCTTCCGTGCAATTAGTTTGCTCATCGAGTTGAAACTGCCTGGACTTTGGTCTGAGCCCGGGTGCGGAGTCCGTGATGCTGAAAGGCTTGGCTGGTTTCACAGATGAGCAGCTCCTCCCCAGCCCCCCCCCCCAAGCAGAGATTTTTCCACCAACAATGGGGCAGAAAGGGATGCCGTCCCAGTCACAAAGAGCACAGAGCAGGGGAAGAAGATCAATCACTGTCTTGGTGCAGAAAGGGCCTCTGAGGGCGCAATCCTAACCAGTTTTCCAGCACTGTTGGAAATGCAATGCAGCTCTGAGAAGAGGGAACAAACATTCCCTTCCTTTGAGGAGGCCTCCGTGACTGCCCCCCCCCAACTGCAGGATGCAGCACAGGCCCCATTGACAAGGCTATGTCAGTGCTGGAAAGTGGGTTACAGAGGCGGATCTACAGGGAGGGCAAAGCTCTAAGTGTTGCAAGAAGCCTTACCCTATCATGTAAATCCCTCCTCGCCCTTGCTGCTGTAGCCAGTAAGCAACGCCAAGATGTTGCTGTTCCCTGTGAGGATTGGCTAAAACGGTACAGGAGAGGAGTGGTTTCCACTGCAAGGTGAGGCTTCTTGCAAAACTTAGAGCTCTGCCCTCCCTTAGATCTGCCTCTGGTGGGTTAGGATTGTGCCCTGAGGGTTAGGATTGTGCCCTGAGGGTTAGGATTGTGCCCTGAGGGTTAGGATTGTGCCCTGAGGGCTGGGCCCTTTCCTTTCTCCACTGGACTGTAATTTCAGACTATGGTTAGGTCATCATTTCTACCAGTTGCGATAGATAAAATGATGCAGGCTGACTCCAGATTGGCTTCTCTTCACCAATACATGCAAACGTTTTTGGAGATCCCAGGGAATTTCCAGCCAGTGGCATCTCTACAGAGAGGGCAGAGCTCTAAGTTTTGCAAGAAGCCTTACCTTGCAGTGGAAATCACTCCTTTCCTGCACCATTTTAGCCAATCCTCACAGGGAAAAGCAGCAAGGGAGAGGAGGGATTTACATGACAGGGTAAGGCTCCTTGCAAAACTTAGAGCTCTGCCCTCCCTGTAGAGATGCCACTGTTTCCAGCTCCCCTCCTTTGGCTCCTTCTTTGGCCCCCGTTTTGATCTTGGGCCCGGGTACAATCTACCCCGTTCTCTTGGGCCCTGCAAGCCTGAGTTGGTGAGGGGCTTCCAGCTAATCTTTGGGGAGGGGTCAAGGCACGCAAAGAAGGCCCTTTAACCTTCAGGGCGAGTCCTCAAGCCCCTTCCGACGGTCTGCTCGGGCAGAACCTGGGCTTGCTCAGAAGCTTGTCAAGAACTCCTCAAGGAGAAGCTCGTCTGCAGAGGACAAAGTTCCCCTGAGAGGCGGCAGGCGGCTCAGTCGCCACAGCCAACCTCCCCGCTCCAGTGCACACTCTCAAGGGCACATGGGCGCATTGTTCAGGCCCTGGCGGTGCGCAACCTGGAGCTCTCCCCAGAATCCTCCGGAATATCCCTTGATCGGCAGGGCTGTTCCCTGAAGGTGGGAAATCCTCGACGAGCCCCACTGCACGGCAGAATCACAGGCCACAGGAGGATTGTCCAACAGGGAGATGCTGAGCTCGTTCAGACCCCTGCCACATCCAGATTAGGCCAACTGAGCCGGGAGGGAGAGCTGGGTGCTCTGAAGAGTCCAGGGACTGCCGTGGACCAGAGGCGGATCTAAGGGGGGGGCAAATCTGTAAGTTTTGCAAGAAGCCTCACCTTGCAGTGGAAATCTCCTGCACCGTTCTAGCCAATCCTCACAGGGAACAGCAACATCTTGGCGTTGCTTACTGGCTACAGCAGCAAGGGAGAGGAGGGATTTACATGACAGGGTAAGGCTTCTTGCAAAACTTACAGATTTGCCCCCTCCTTAGATCCGCCTCTGCCGTGGACCCAGGGACCCTTCCCGCTGCCCGGACAAGGCTGTGAAAGCATCAATTTCTGGGCACGGGGAATTCAAACGTGGCGTTTCCGTTCACTTCCGCAAACCTTCTCCCTGCCACGTTTCCTTGAAGGGAAATGTCAAGCAAACAGAAGGGATTTCACAGTGGGGGTGGAGAACGAAATGGACCACAATAAGGTCATTGATTTAGGAAGGTGGGTTGGAGTTTGCAATCCTCTCTTTGGAAAAGGGAAGCAGAAAAAGCATGTGCCAGAAGACCCCTCCTCTCTCTCTCTCTCTCTCTCTCTCGCTCTCTCTCTCTCTCAGTGTGGCAACTGCAACATCATGCCTCTCGTTTCAGACAGCACAGAGGCCAGGTTGAGTCAAACCAAGGCCAAATTCAACACAGGGCTGTGTTGCCGGGTGCGGGTCTTACCTTTCTTTCTCTCTGTGCCTTCCAAGTCCCATTTATTCACTGACATCACCAAAATGCAGCCTTGAGGGTCAAAGACCAGACGCGGAGGCAGGTGGAGGTAGATCGTAAGATTCTGGGTCCAGGCTCGGTCCATGGCAGGGATCCCAAATTAGCTCTCCAAGGGATCAAAGGTCCTTCTTGCTCTAAGGAAGGACCCTGGAAAACCATCAGTCCGGGATTGTCCAGGGGGGTGGCAGGAAATAACCGGGAAAGGGAGCAGAGAGAGAGAAGCCACAGGGGAAATTAAAATAACTTTTTGGCAATGAGAACCTTATGCTTGGAAATACTGAAATGCTTCCCCCCCCCCATTCCCGGTTCTCAGGATTGGGTCTTCCTCTTAATGCTAACAACTTGATATTTACCTTCCATTTAAATTTGAGATGCTGCTATAAATTATCAACCAGGCTCTTGTTCCCTTTGAGTTGATAACTAACTACCTGGGTTACTTATTGTTCAGGGAACAAAAGGGAGGTGAGAAGGCCCTTAAAAAGTAACCTCAGGATCAAGCAAAAAAAGGGGAGGCTCCAACTGGAGCGGCAGCCCCATGTGTGTGGGGGGGAAAGGGGTCAAGGGGGGGGAGAATCTTGATCCAGGGGAGGTAAAGCCGGAAGATGGTGGGGAAGGCATTTGAGCACAGTGAAAGACGCCACAAGCAGGACTGGGGAAGGCCCCAAAATACAGCTGATTCCTCCATTATACGTGACATGCCTGCATATGCAACAATACACCAGAACCAGGGGGAATCCGCTAAAACTGAGGGTTGTGAGAGTTAAAACAGATAAAAGGAAGTCCTTTTTTACCCAGCGGGTAGTCAATCTGTGGAACTCCTTGCCACAGGAGGTGGTGATGGCATCTGGTCTTGATGCCTTTAAGAGGGGATTGGACGGATTTCGGGAGGAAAGGTCCATCGTGGGCTATAGGCCATGATGGATTGTGCAACCTCCTTACAAAGGTGGTGGGCTACTGGTACCAGGTGCAAGGGAGTGGCAACAGGATGCAAGCGTCTTGCTGTCTCATGCCTCCCTGGGGCACCTGGTGGGCCGCTGTGAGATACAGGAAGCTGGACTAGATGGGCCTTTGGCCTGATCCAGCAGGGCTCTTCTTAGGTTCTTATGGATAGTTTAGATTTATCAGGTTTTTAAATTATAAAATGTATATACTGTCAGGTGCCAGCATGGAGGCTCCAGAGACTTTGGTGGTCTTTCCCAGCCCTCCTGAAGATGCAATCAGGAATTAATTGCACCGAGAACATAAGAACATCAGAAGAGCCCTGCTGGATCAGGTCATGGGACATCCAGCCCAGCTTCCTGTATCTCACAGCGGCCCACCAGATGCCTCAGAGAGCACACAAGACAACAAGATGCCTGCGCCCTGCTGGCCACCTCCTTGCAACTGGCATTCAGAGGTAGCCTGCTTCTAGAATAAGGAGGTTGTGTAGCCTTCAGCACGGCTTGTGGTTTCTGATGGACTATTCTGGTGGGCCACGGTGAGACGCAGGAAGCTGGACGAGATGGGCCTTTGGCCTGATCCAGCGGGGCTCTTCTGACGTTCCTCCACACATCTGTCCAATCCCCTTTTAAAAGCATCCAGACCGGACAGCATCACCACATCCTGTGGCAAGGAGTTCCACGGATGAATTGCATGCGGGGTTAAAGAAACATTCTCAATCGTGTCCCCTCTGATGCCTATTCAGACCCAGTGGTTCTCAAACCTTTTAGCACTGTGACGCACTTTTTAGCATGGCAATCTGCCCGGGACACACTGGACGTGATTATGGCTAGAAGTGCCTGTCACTGTGATGCCAGAGCCTGCCGCTGTCCTGAGAACGCAGCAATAAGTGGGGTTATTCCTCAGCCATTTTCCAATACCAAAGTGAATCAGAAAGGGGGAAAAAAAAGCCTATTTACAATCTTGACACAAGCAAAATATCCCCACACAGCCCTCCCCCTTTCCAGTGTCCCCTCTCAAGCACCTTTTTTCTAGGCTGAAGAACCCCAAACCTTGTACCCTAACCCAGAGGCAGATCTAAGGGAGGGCAAAGCTCTAAGTTTTGCAAGGAGCCTCACCTTGCAGTGGAAATCCCTCCTCTCCTGCACCGGTTTAGCCAATCCTCACAGGGAAAGGCAACATCTTGGCGTTGCTTACTGGCTACAGCAGCAAGGGAGAGGAGGGGTTTACACGACAGGGTAAGGCTCCTTGCAACACTTAAGCTCTGCCCTCCCTGCCTCTGCCCTAACCCTTTCCTCATAAGGGGAGTAACCCCAGCCAGTTGTCATTTTAGTCGCTCTCTTCTTCACTTTTTCCTGCTCCACTATGTCCTTTTTTGAGATGTGGTGACTTGATTGTAAGCAGTACTCCAGATGTGGCCTTACCATCAATTTTTATATAATAATATTAGCCTTTTTATTCCCCACCCCCTTTTTAATCACCCCAAGCCTGGAATTGGCCTTCTTCACCCCTTCCGCACACGGGGCCCACACCTTTCTCGAGCTTTCCACCAGCACCCCAAGATCTCTCTCCTGATCCGTCACAGGCAGGCAGTCAGTCAACAGGTACTTATATACCGCTTTTCAACACGAAGTTCACAAAGCGGTTTACAGGCAAATAGTAATAATGATGATGATGATGATGATGATGATGATGATGATGATGATGATGAT
>JAJKFI010037546.1:0-18953 GCA_029204185.1 Lerista edwardsae
TAATAATAATAATAATAATAATAATAATAATAATAATAATAATAATACTTGTATTTATATACCGCCTTTCTTAGGTCACCAGATTTCTCTAATGACTATAACTCAAGACGGTTTACATAGGCAGACTTTTATTCACAAACCCAAAGGTTTTTACAATTTTTACAGAAACGTTCTATCTTGCAAGAACTACACACATACAGATGGATCTTTCTGGATTTAGTCCTTCTTTCTGGCCACCCATTTGTCTTCTTGCTGGCTGATAAGCAGCTTCTCTGCTCCCACCAGAGAGGCAGCTGACCCGGCACAACTCCCCCTCTCGCAAGGCAGCTGGAGACAGCTCAGCTGTTAATCAGCAGAGCACCTTTCCTAGGATATCGGGGCGGCTGAGCTGAGCTGAGCTGGGACCAAGGGTGTGTGGACAGGGGGTTAGGGCCTCCCCGTCATACAAATAGCCTCAGCCCTGTCCACCCTGCACCATCCAGTTTCCAAGAGGCTGTGTGGTCACAGGGGAGGCTGAGCTTGGGGGCCTTGAAGCTTGAACTGCGATGGCGGCCCCTTCGCAACCAGCAAGAAGGTCTGGCTAACCCCGGTTGTCTTCTTCAAAGGGGCTGCTCCACAACAGATCAAAACAATTTTTTAAAAATAAGTTAACTGCTACGTCTCTGATTTTTTATAAAAACTGCTGTACTTGATTACACGATAAGGGGGGGGGGGAGTTTGACACTGGCACAGGAGGTGGTGGCTTCTCCCTCGCTGGAGACCTTCAAGCAGAGGCTTGACAGGCACCTGCTGGAGATGCTCTAGGGGGATTTCCTGCTGCAGGCAGGGGGTTGGACTGGATGACCTTGTAGGTACCCCCCTGAGGGGGGACATGATTGAGACATACAAAATGATGCACGGAAGGGATAGAGTCGATAGAAGGATGTTCTTTTCCCTCTCTCAAAACACCAGAACCAGGGGGCATCCGCTGAAACTGAGGGTTGGGAGAGTTAAAACAGATAAAAGGAAGTACTTTTTTACTCAGCGGGTAGTTAATCTGTGGAACTCTTTGCCACAGGAGGTGGTGATGGCCTCTGGTCTGGATGCCTTTAAGAGGGGATTGGACGGCTTTCTGGAGGAAAGGTCCATCGTGGGCTATAGGCCATGATGGATTGTGCAACCTCCTTACAAAGGTGGTGGGCTACTGGTACCGGGCGCAAGGGAGTGGCAACGGGATGCATCTTGTTGTCTCATGCCTCCCTGGGGCACCTGGTGGGGCCGCTGTGAAATACAGGAAGCTGGACTAGGTGGGCCTTTGGCCTGATCCAGCAGGGCTCTTCTTATGTTCTTATGTTCTTAATGATGTGCTGGGGAAAGAGATATTTCCTTTTGTCCGTCCCAACTCTCCCAATACTCAATTTTGGTGGACGTCTCCTGCTTCTGGTGCCGGGAGAGAGGGAAAAGAGCCCTCCTCTCTCCACTCTGCGTCTACCATGGACTAGAAAGGCCATGTCAGTTGGCATCGTGTGCCTCTTGGGGAAATGCCTGGTCTCTTTTCTGTCCCTTGCAGGGAGGACCCCTGGCGGGTGGCCAAGATGGTCAAGTCCTACCTGCAGCAGCACAACATCCCTCAGCGGGAGGTGGTGGACACCACGGGCCTGAACCAGTCCCACCTCTCGCAGCACCTCAACAAGGGCACCCCCATGAAGACCCAGAAGCGGGCGGCCCTCTACACCTGGTACGTCCGCAAGCAGCGAGAGGTGGCCCAGCGTAAGTACAGAGCCGTCCGGCAGGCCGTCCCTCACCCCTGTTCTTAAATCATGTAGATGACACCACTGCTTCACCCCCACCTGTTTTGTGCTCCCAGAATTCACCCACGCCGGCCAGGGGGTCCTGGTGGAGGATGCCATGGGCGAAGACCTCCCCACCAAGAAGGGCCGACGGAACCGCTTCAAGTGGGGCCCCGCCTCCCAGCAGATCCTCTTCCAGGCCTACGAGAGGCAGAAGAACCCCAGCAAGGAGGAGCGGGAGGCACTGGTGGAGGAGTGCAACAGGTGACTGGGGGGGGTGGGGGCTCCCTGCGCCTAAGAACGGAAGGGCAGCACCACAGGTGGGGGGGGAAGACGGATTCTGTTTGCCGTGGTCATCGAAGGAGCCTCCAGCTCAGGAGTCTACCTTGGAATGCCAGTGGCGGGAGAAAAACCGCAAAGCAGGCAATTTCTTTTCCTTCCCAGAGGCTTCTGCTTGGCCTCTGGACGTGGGCCTGATCATAAGAACATCAGAAGAGCCCTGCTGGATCAGGCCAAAGGCCCATCTAGTCCAGCTTCCTGTATCTCACAGCGGCCCACCAGGTGCCCCAGGGAGGCACGAGACAACAAGATGCCTGCATCCTGTGGCCACTCCCTTGCACCCGGCACTCTGAAGTAGCCTACTACTAATGAAAGGAGGTTACAACCCATCATTGCCTATAGCCCACGATGGACTTTTCTTCCAGAAATCCGTCCAATCCCCTCTTAAAGGCATCCAGACCAGATGCCATCACCACCTCCTGTGGCAAGGAGTTCCACAGATTAACTACCTGCTGGGTAAAAAAGTGCTTCCTTTTATCTGTTTTAACTCTCCCAACCCTCAGTTTTAGCGGATGCCCCCTGGTTCTGGTGTTTTGAGAGAGGGAAAAGAACATCCCTCTATCGACTCTATCCCTTCCGTGCATTATTTTGTATGTCTCAATCATGTCCCCTTTCAGGCGCCTTTTTTCTAGACTGAAGAGCCCCAAACGCTGCAGTCTTTCTTCATATGGGAGGTGCCCCAGCCAGAGATCTGGCAGCCAGGTCTCTGCTTTTGGTGATGGGAACATCATGCTGTGCTCTTGAAGCGGACATCGGAAAGATCTGGCTGCTTTGCCGCCAGCTGCACATTATGTGACTGGAGCCGTCAGAGAAAATGCAGGCGCTGGCGGTGCCTTTCTTGAAGGATACGCGGACGGGCAGCGCAATCCTATACTGCGCTGAAACAGGCAGGCCGGGGGGTAGTAGTTTATCCAGCGCAGTATCCCGGGAGGCTGGAGCCTCCCCAGCGCAAGGGCACATTTGTAAAGCGCGTTTGGACCACTCTCGGAGTCAGGGAGGATGGCGCACGTCTGTGTCTCTCTGGCCTCTCTGACTCCGAACATACTCCAAACATACTTTGCAGTGTTCCTTGTGCCGGCCAAACTGTGCTGGCCTCACTGTGCCTGCCTGACACCGTGTTAGGATTGTGCTCTGATAATTATGCAGGAGAGGGAGGGAGGGAATAGAGGCAGTGATGTCATGCAGGGGGTACGCGGGGGTACGCGAGTACCGGTTTCTAGGATTACGGCTGGCCCCGCCCATTCGCCCGCCCACTCGTCGACTCCGCCCTCTGCAACGTTTGAATTTCCTGCACGTTTGAGTTGCCTGCACGTTCTCAGAGCCAGGCAGGCAGCGAGCGGAGCCTTGCCTTTCCTTGCCACTGAAAAATGAGTTGCTCTGGGGTTTTAACATGATGCCAGGCCTCCTTCACATGTTCTGGGGGTGCTGTGGAATCCTGTTGCAACTGTTGGGTCAGTTTAAAATGGTCTGAGGCCTCAAAAAGGGCTTTTTTCATGTCCCTTCCTGCCACGACCTCACTTCCGGCTTATGACGTCACTTCCGGTGGGCGGGTCCCGACACGTGCCAATCAAAAGTGAGCACCTGTTCTTAAATCACGTAGATGACACCACTGCATAGAGAGGTGTTCTTCTCCCTCCCACACAACACTAGAACCAGAAGACATCCACCGAAACTGAGAGCACAATCCTAAACTGCGCTGGAATAGCGAGGCTGGTGGGCTATTTCCAGCACAGCCCAAGTGTGCTGGGGAACCTCCCCAGAACAAGGGCATGTTCATGCCCTTGCCCCAGGGAGATTCCAGCGCCCCCTATAGTTTATTTGGATCTGCATCTGCTTAGTAGCACTGGCAACCCGATGGCACGAGCACTGGTGCGAGGGTGCAAGTTGGTGCTCCCGCAATGGTGCTAGTGACCTAGTGACGCACGCATGTTGCGCCAGCCTAACGTCACTCTTAGGATTGCGCCCTGAGTGTTGGGAGAATTAGAACGGAGAAAAAGAAACTTTATTTGCCAAGCATTTAATTAGCCTGTGGAACTACCGGCCACAGCATGCGGCGATGGTATCCGGCCTGAAGGCTTTTAAAAGGGAACTGGACAGATTTCTGGTAGAAAAGTCTATCACAGGTCACAAGCCATGATGGGTATGTGCAGGCTTTGACTTTTAGAAGTAAGTGAATGTGCCAGGTGCAAGGGAGTGGCAGCAGGATGCAGGCCTCTTGTGGTCTTGCGTGCTCCCTGAGGCATCTGGTGGGCCACTGTGAGATGCAGGAAGCTGGACTAGGTGGGCCTTTGGCCTGACCCAGCACAGGGGCTCTTCTGATGATTCCGCCTAGAGCAGCTGAGGACTTCCTGTGTGCTCTCCCGCCCGACTGACGGCTTCCGCGGTCTTCCTTGGCAGGGCAGAGTGCATCCAGCGTGGCGTCTCCCCCTCCCAGGCCCAAGGGCTGGGCTCCAACCTGGTGACCGAGGTGAGAGTGTACAACTGGTTCGCCAACCGGCGGAAGGAGGAGGCCTTCCGGCACAAGCTGGCCATGGACAGCTACAGCGGGCCACAGCCCGGCTCGGTTCCCGCCTTGGCCCCGCACAGCTCGTCCTCCCTGCAGCCGCCAGCACCGCTCTCTCCCCGCAAGGTCCCCGGTGAGTACAGCACATGGACGGGGAGGGGGGAGGGGCTTTGGGCAGCGGTGTCATTCCAAAGGATTTCGGAACAGGAACTCACTTTTGATTGGCACTTGTCGGGAACCCGGAACCAGCCACGGAGCCCGTTAGGATCCGGAACACCCGTTCTGGTCCGTTCCCCCTGAATGACATCACTGCCTTCGCCCCCCCCCTAGGAATCCGGAGTCGCTCCCTTTAACCCTCTGAGTGCCGGCCAACCAAGAAGAAAAGCTCTTTGCCGAGGAATTGGGAGGGGGAGGAGGGAGAGTGAAGTGGGCGGAGTCAGTCCTAATTTTAACTAGTGGAACTGAGTTCCCCCGCGTTCCCCCTGCATGACATCACTGGCTTTGGGGCAGCGGCGTCATGCAGCCGGAACACTGGGCGGGAGGAATGGGTGAGCGGCAGCCCGCCCGTTGCGTACCGCTCCGTTTCGCCGTCTTCCCCGCCCCAATAGGGAGCGAAACGGAGCGGTGTGCTACGGGCGGGCTGCCGCTCACCCGTTCCTCCCGCCCAGCGTTCCGGCTGCATGACGCCGCTGCTTTGGGGGCTGGGAGGAGATCTGAGACAGCGCGGAGTGGAAGAGCACCCTGCAGGATCAGTGCCCCCCAAGCCAAGCAACAGGCACACACTGCTGCAGGGTCTCAGAGCGCAATCCTAACCTGGAGTTCTGCCGGCACAGTCAGGCCAGCAAAGTTTGGCCAGCACAAGGGATACCCTAAACCACATTTGGACCACTCTCGGAGTCAGGGAAGACGGCGCATGTCTGTGTGCTGGCCTCTCGGAGTCAGAGATTGGTCCAAACATACTTTACGGTGTTCCTTGTGCCGGCCAAACTTTGCTGGCCTAACTGTGCCGGCCTAACTCCAGGTCAGGATTGTGCCCGGAGTGAGAACGGCAGCACCCAGGCAGCCCACATGGTGCACCAGCTCTTGCATTTTGCATCCCCTCCCACATTTGTGGGGCAGAGGGAGGGGCAAGGCACTTTAAAGGCGGGGAACCCCTGCCCCTCCCAACAGTAGCACAGCCAGAGGGGGGGGCAGTGCGGAAAGCAAGGCAGGCACTGTAATGCGTTGTGTACATTGCCCCTCCCTGTCTTGCAACCAAAATAAGTGCTCAGGATGGGACGCTGGGAGTTTCCAGTGGCAGGCAGTTCCATAGTTTGGAAGAAGACCCCACAGATGCCTGCGAGCCCATTTGAAGCCGACACACACACACAGGGACCCTCAGTGGCTCTCTGAGAGCGGAGCTGAACACTGTTGACGTAGGAACTCCAGGGAGGGTCAAAATCACACACACCCCCACTCTCATTTCTGTTCCAGAGCAACCCCCCCTGCAACAGCAGGCTCTCTCCTTCTCCGACTCCGCCTTGAGGTACAGCCAGCAGCCCGTCAGTGAGACGGACTCCGCGAACCATCACGGGGGAAACAGCACCATCGTGACCACCCAGACCATCCTGCAGCAGCAGGCCCCCTCCCCAGGCCTGTGTCCCGTCAGTTCCGGCTCAGCTCCCGACACAAAACTGGTGAGTCAGGCTTCTGGAGGCACCAGTCCATTATTTGACGTTTCCTATTCTTATACTAGTCAATGGTTTTCCCAGTAGCCATGTATGGCTGTGAGAGCTGGACCATAAGAAAGGCAGAGCGCCGAAGAATAGATGCTTTCGAATTATGGTGCTGGAGAAGACCCTAGAGAGTCCCCTGGACTGCAAGGAGATCCAATCGGGCAATCCTCCAGGAAGTCAAGCCCGATTGCTCCCTGGAAGGACAAATCCTGAAGCTGAAGCTCAAGTACTTTGGCCACCTCCAGAGAAGAGAGGACTCTTTAGAAAAGACCCTCATGCTGGGAAAGATGGAAGGCCAAAGGAGAAGGGGGCGGCAGAGGAGGAGATGGTTAGAGAGTGTCACCGAAGCAATGAACATGAAGTTGGGCGAACTCCGGAGGCTAGTGGAGGACAGGGAGGCCTGGCGTGCTGTGGTCCAGGGGGTCGCGAGGAGTCGGACACAACTTAGCGACTGAACAACAACAACAACAATTCTTATACTGCTTTTCCTCTAAGGAGCTCAGGGCAAAGTTCCTCCCCAACACCGCGAGGAGGTAGGCAAGACTGAGAGAGAGAGAGACTTGCCCAAAGTCTTCTCAGAAGCTTCGTGGCTGGACTGGGATTTGAACCTGGATCTTCCAGGGCTAAGTCCAGCTCCTGAACCACAACACCATCCCGGCTCTTGATTCTTTCCATGTGCAGACTGCTTGACAGTCCTTTGCTCCTCCCCTTGCACAGTAGCCTTGTTAGGTGGGACATTAAGATGCCCATTGGCAGAGGTGTAGCTAATGAAAGTGGAGCCTGGGGCAGAGGGCAAAACGATGCCCCGGAAGTGAAATCACAACAGGAAGTCAGATTCGTGTTTTTGTTTTCTGGGTGTTGGGGGGGTTGGCCATACCTTCTGATAGAATGAAGATATTACATTCCAGTGTGTTGCATTGCATTCTGCGTGAAATTCTGCATTGAATGATATATAGCATGACAGGATTATTCCTACAGGTCATGATTTTAACAAAACACAATTTTTACATGACACTTATATCTTCTGGGTTTTTGGCCATCACCTTTGATAGAGTAAAGATATTACACTCCAGTCTGATTCATTGCATTCTGCATGAAATTACCTTTCCAAAGATAGTAACATGATGGGCATTATTCATAATTACCAAGTGTCATGAAATTGTGGTTTCATGTGAACCTTGTTAGTTGGGAGAGAACTACTCAAGTGTAAATGGCTCAGGTGGGGGTGATTAGTTCATTGAGATAAAGTTAAAAGCCTCAGGGAACAGAACCCTTTGGCTGCTCTCAAGGATGTAATGTACATCCTCACTATGTAATGTGCTGTGGAAGCCGGTTGTAGTTAGTCAGTGAGGTAAAAGTCCTATAGGATGTTCTTTTGTTTTTGTCCTTTCTGGGTTCCTCTCAGTTATGTTACAAACAGAGGGGTTGATTATTGTCATTTTGATATTCAGGTTTTATGGTACGGAGCCTCTGTAGTTTTATTTGCAATTTTTAATGTATGTCAATAGAATTGGGTTTTTTACTTCTTTTATTTGGCTTTCTTTTGAGAGGGGTTTTTGCCCAGGAGCTCCCTTTGTTGTGTTGAGTCTGGGCTGGTGGCAGCGGCGGCAGCTACACCAGGGGAGGGGAGTTGCACACACACACACACACCCATCATAACACCAAGGCTTTCACAATTTTGGCCACTGGTGTCAAGCTCAGCTTGTTGCCCGATGCCCCTCTGGCCCCCTGCCCCACTGGAGCTGCGCCCCTGCCCGTTGGACAACGGAGGGATCAAAGCTGGGGCATAAACAAGCAGGAGAAATGAGAGCGATGAGCTGAGGAGCTGCTCGACTGGGAAAGGGGTGCTGGGGGTGGGGGTGATCCTGGCCAAACGGCATGCGATGAGTCGTCCAGAGCCGAATGTTCTACCTACCCCAGCGCCCCGGGGCAGTGATGTCACAATTCTGCCCATTTGTGCCCCTCGGCAGTGACGTCATCATGGGCTCCCCGGCTCTGCCCCCCTAGGAATCCGGAGTCGCTCCCTTTAACCCTCTGAGTGCCGGCCAACCAAGAAGAAAAGCTCTTTGCAGAGGAATCGGGAGGGGGGAGGAGGGAGAGTGAAGTGGGCGGAGTCAGCCCTAATTTTAACTAGTGGAACTGAGTTCCCCCGCGTTCCCCCTGCATGACATCACTGGTTCCCCCCAGAGGAGGGGGCAGCACCGCCTCCTTCAGGGAAACCCCCCTGCCTTTGCGCTTCCGTGTCTCCCTGGAGAAGGGGGCGTAGGGAAAGCGGCAGCCCCTCCTTCCCCGGGGGAGTGCGAAGGAGCTTCGTCCTGGAGGAGGAGACACAGAAGCACGAGGAAGCACACCTTTGTAACTAGGACGGAGCCTGCGGCCAATCCTGCGCCCCCTTTCAGCGCAATGCCTGGAGCCGCTGCTCCTCTGGCTCCACCCTAGTTCTGGTTCAGGAGTCGCCCAGTATTCCGAGGCATGCTGGGGATCAGGACCCAAAGCAGCCACGGAGGGCCGGCTCCCAGCCAGCCAGCCTGCCCCAGGGCCTCGCTTGTCCTCCTGGCAGTCCTCCAAAGGCAGCATTTTCCCACCCTCCTCTTCTTCCCCCTGTCCAGGTGGCGGCTTCCGGGGGCTCCCTCCCTCCTGTGAGCACCCTGACAGCCCTGCACAGCCTCGACCCCAGCCCGCACGCCCTGAGCCAGCAGACGCAGAACCTCATCATGGCCTCCCTGCCAGGCGTCATGGCCATCGGGCCCGGGGACACGTCTTCGCTGGCGCCGGCCTTCACCAACACGGGTGCCTCCACGCTGGTCATTGGTAAGTGGGGCAGCCGGTGAGCACCGCACAAGTCCTGCTATGCACACGCCTCCGACCTTCCTTGTGCAAGACCAGTGGTGTCATTCCAATGATTTAGGAACAGGAGCTCACTTTTGATTGGCACTTGTCGGGAACCCGGAACCAGCCACGGAGCCCGTGAGGATCCTGAACGCCCGTTCTGGTCCGTTCCCCCTGAATGACATCACTGCCTTCGCCCCCCTAGGAATCCGGAGTGGCTCCCTTTAACCCTCTGAGTGCCGGCCAACCAAGAAGAAAAGCTCTTTGCAGAGGAATGGGGAGGGGGGAGGAGGGAGAGTGAAGTGGGCGGAGCCAGCCCTAATTTTAACTAGTGGAACTGAGTTCCCCCGCGTGCCCCCTGCATGACATCACTGCACGGTGAGTCGTGAGAAGGAAAATGCTGAAAAGGGACGTGGTCTTTTCTCTTCCAGGCCTGGCCTCCACCCAACCTCAGAGTGTCCCCGTGATCAACAACATGGGCAGCAGCCTCACAACCTTGCAGCCCGTCCAGTTCTCCCAGCAGCTGCACCCCTCCTATCAGCAGCCCCTCATGCAGCAAGTGCAGGGCCACCTCAACCAGAGCCCCTTCATGGCCACCATGGCCCAGATCCAGGCACCTCACGGTAGGCTGGGGGGGGCGGCAACGCGGATCTTGCAGTTGGGTGGGGTTGTTCGTGCTGTGATGCATCGCCTGGCACAAGGCGCTGTGGCAGCTGCCCTCACCCGTCGATATGTAGCGACCAAAACTGGACTCCTGACCTGCGCTCTTTTTTACCCAGCGGGTAGTTAATCTGTGGAACTCCTTGCCACAGGAGGTGGTGATGGAATCTGGTCTGGATGCCTTTAAGAGGGGATTGGACGGATTTCTGGAAGAAAAGTCCATCGTGGGCTAGAGGCCATGATGGATTGTGCAACCTCCTTACAAAGGTGGTGGGCCACTGGTACCGGGTGCAAGGGAGTGGCCACAGGATGCAAGCATCTTGTTGTCTCGTGCCTCCCTGGGGCACCTGGTGGGGCCGCTGTGAGATACAGGAAGCTGGACTAGATGGGCCTTTGGCCTGATCCAGCAGGGCTCTTCTTATGTTCTTATGTTCTTGAAGACTGTTTGGAACAGTCTTCCAAACCCTCCCCAAAACACAGAGTGCAGCGGCCAGGCTGTTAACTGGCCGCAAAGGCTACGGTGACCACAACTTGCTCCGGCTGAACAACCTTCACGGGTTGCCGAGATCGGCTAGTAGCGTTGCGCCGATGCTAGCCCAAAGCGCTGGCGTAACGTCGCTTCTAGGATTGCACCCCAAGTATCGGGCGTTAGAACAGACAAAATATTTATTTAGCCGTTGTGTAATTAATCTGTAGAACAATGGCGGACCTGACAAATGGCTGCAGGGCCAAAAGCCCCAGACGTGGGGTGGGAAGAGGGCGGCGATGAGGTGCCTTGCTTTGCCGAGACGCGAGCAGTTTCAGCCCTCCCTCCCGCCCTTGCCCATCAAATGGCTCCGAAACGGAGCCTGGCACGGCATGGAGGCAGAGCGGAGCGGAGCACGGGTGCGGGGAAACAGCGGAGGGGGCGGATCGCCCCATTGGCTGGGTCCGCAACTGCTGTGGAACTCATTGCCACAAGATGTGGTGATGGTGTCTGGCCTGGATGTCTTTAAAAGAGGATTTGGACAGATTTATGGAGAGAAATTCCATCCCAGGTTACAAGCCGTAATGGGTATGTGCAAGCTCCTGGTTTTAGAAGTAGGCTATATTTGTATGCCAGGTGCAAAGGAGTGATAGCAGGAAGCAGACATCTTGAGGTCCTGTGTGCTGTCTGAGGCATCTGGTGGGCCACTGTGAGATACAGGAAGCCGGTAGGCCCCCCTTTGGCCTGATCCAGCTGGGTTCTTCTCATGTCCTTAACATGATGACCGCTCCCACTTCCTGGTGTCCTGCAGAAACCTGAAAGTGTCTTTTGGCAAGGCTTTTGTTCCATTCTTTTTATGTGCTGCTGTCATTCAGCTGTTGATTGAGCTTGCCGCTCTGGTTTTCTGCTGCACTGCTGTCCAATTTTATTAATGGTTACGATTATGTGTCTGCGTCGCTTTTTAAAGTCTTTTGGTGATGAGCTTATGCCGCAGACTTGGCATAAGGAAAGGAATTCAGTCCAAAACTGATTGGCAGGAGATTTAAGAAGGACAAAATGAGAGACAGCATGTTATAAGTCAGTGGAACCCATTGCCACTAGATGTGGCGATAGCCGCTAAAGAGGAATGAACAAATATACAGCTACGCCCTACTGCCAGGTTCATCAGTGTTATGCCTCTGAACACCAGTTGCCGGGAAGCAGTGCTGGGGGAAGGGAGAGGCCTTCACATCTTGCCTGTGGACTTCTCAGACGTTGCCGAGCGGCCGCTGTGGGCAAGTGGTTGCTGGGCTACTTGGGCCCCCTTTGGCCAGATCCAGCAGGGCTGTTGTTCTGGTAAAAGGGGGGGGGTGGAAATTTTTTTTAAAAATAGGACGCTTGGGACCAGTGGTGTCATCTAAATGATTTAAGAACAGGTACTCACTTTTGATTGGCACGTGTCAGGACCCGCCCTCCGGAAGTGACGTCATAAGCCGGAAGTGAGGTCGTGGCAGGAAAGTGACATGAAAAAAGCCCTTTTTGAGGCCTCAGACGATTTTAAACTGACCCAACAGTTGCAACAGGATTCCACAGCACCCCCAGAACATGTTAAGGAGGCCTGGCATCATGTTAAAGTGACCCAACAGTTCCAAAACCCCAGAGCAGCTCATTTTTCAGTGGCAAGGCAAGGCAAGGCTCCGCTCGCTGCCTGCCTGGCTCTGAGAATGTGCAGGCAACTCAAATGTGCAGGAAATTCAAACGTTGCAGGGGGCGGAGTCGACGAGTGGGCGGGCGAGTGGGCGGGGCCAGCCATAATCCTAGGAACCGGTACTCGCGTACCCCCGCGTACCCCCTGCATGACATCACTGCTTGGGACGCTGTAGAGCTGCGGGGACACCCTCCCCTCCTCTCAGAGAATTCCACCGTTCATGCCCTCTTCGTCTTGGTTGCCTCTAGCTCTCTACGGCCACAAGCCCGAGGTTGCCCAGTATGCTCACACCGGGCTCCTGCCCCAGACCATGGTGATCACGGACACGGCCAATCTCAGCGCCTTGACCAGCCTGACGCCCACCAAGCAGGTAAGGAGGCCGACTGTTGGTCAAGGAGTTTGCCAAGGAAAAGGTGCTGCGTGCCTGCCGAGGACTTGGGCTGCACGGTGGTGGTGGGGGAAGGTCTTGGCTGGAGGGGGGCTGCTTAGTTTGAGAAGCTGCTCTCCAAGGCCCTGCACTGCCAACTCGGGGAGCCAGTGACACAGACAGGGCAAGATCAGACAGGGCAGGCCACTTGCCAGAGGCCCCGTCGCCAATCCAGCTCCCTCGTTTGTGGACCACCCTTGGCAGTTTCCCGACTTTTGGGGGACTGGCACCAAAGGCGGGTTTTTTTGTGTGCAACTGTATAAATGCAGGGAGAGTGGGGGGGGGTTTCAAGAGCCCCCTCTGGTGCAGGAGAAAACCCGCCTTGCCGCCCTTTTCTCTTTTACGAGACAGTCCCACCCAGCTCCATCCTCCGTGCCAAGCGGGAGCCCAACTTTTATTGCAACCCTAATTCTGAGTGGAGCTGGCCCCTGCCCCTGCCCTGCCCTGCCCTGCCCAGGGGGCACTCAGAAAGCCGTGTGGGCAGAAGCCAGCTGCGTGTGGCATGACTCGGGCAAGCCTGCTTCTCACCACGCCAGACCGTCGGCGGCGCCTGCAGCCTTGCGGGATTGTAGCCCTGCCTGCCATTCCCAGTTTGCAATTCAGCAAGTGGGGGGGGGCAAACTGCCCGTGAGGCCACCTTCCCACCCACCGCAACCGCTCAGCCCCACCTGTGCCTTGAGCTGTCCAGGGGTGGTGTGGCCTTGGATACTGCCCAATGTCCCTCTCTTTGCTGTGGCATGCTGGGGAAAAAAAAGCCCCTTGCCCTCCTCCATCGCGCGCTGGTCACCACATGGAGTTATAATAAACATGGAGACGAAATGATGTCATATTCTTGAAACTTCCGGTCTGGTCTAACAATATGGCTGACGCAATGGTTCTGGTCCATGGTCTGGTCAAACCGGTCAAACAATATGGCCGACGCATGGGTCTGGTCTGGTCTGGGTCTAACCATGGGTCTAACCATATGGCTGACGCAGATCATCGCCGCGAAGGAGGATTGCCGCGGATTCTCAAATATATAGGTTACCAATGAGGTTTCTCCACGATCACACGTTTTTATTTTCGTAAGTTTTTATTTTTATTCAGTCCTAAGCCCTACGCGCAAAGCAATCTGAAATGCTTGGAACCAGCATTTTGAGTATAAAAACATGGCCGCTAAGCCCGCCCCCTCTGGCCTCACTTCGTTCCTATCTAACTGCATGGGCAGGGCCACCCCCTGGGCTTTGTGCACAGAGGAGCCCCTTCCTGTGCGTGGTCCCTGTCAATCACGCCCGATGGCCCACATCTTGGGAGAACTGTGGGAGGAGCCTGGAAAGGAGGCAAAGGAGCTGAGCGGGACACAGATCAATGGGCTGGAGAGAGGCTGAGGCAGGCACCATCCCTCCGCGTCAGGTTGCCTTGTGGCTTGGCTGCAGTGGCACCGGGGGACACAACAATTTTTTAACACCCCTCCCTGGGCCTCATCAGAACGGTTTTTGCCGCGCACTGCACTTCTGGGCTGCACTCCTGAGGCTCAGAAGGCTGCTTTTCACCTAGGGTCTGCCACTGGGGGTGCAGGTTAACACCCAGTGGTGTCATTCAAATGATTTAGGAACAGGAACTCACTTTTGATGGGCACTTGTCGGGAACCCGGAACCAGCCACGGAGCCCGTGAGGATCCGGAACGCCCGTTCTGGCCCGTTCCCCCTGAATGACATCACTGCCTTTGCCCCCCTAGGAATCCGGAGTCGCTCCCTTTAACCCTCTGAGTGCCGGCCAACCAAGAAGAAAAGCTCTTTGCAGAGGAATTGGGAGGGGGAGGGGGACAGTGAAGTGGGCGGAGTCAGCCCTAACTTTAACTAGTGGAACTGAGTCCCCCGCGTTCCCCCTGCATAACATCACTGTTAACACCCCTTCCAGACATGGTTTGTTGTTGTTCAGTCGCTAAGTCGTGTCCGACTCTTCGCGACCCACCCTGGACCACAGCACGCCAGGCCTCTCTGTCCTCCACCAGCTTCCGGAGTTCGCCCAATTTCATGTTCGTTGCTTCGGTGACACTCTCTAACCATCTCATCCTCTGCCGCCCCCTTCTCCTTTGGCCTTCCATCTTTCCCAGCATGCGGGTCTTTTCTAAAGGGTCCTCTCTTCTTCTCATGAGGTAGCCAAAGTACTTGAGCTTCAGCTTCAGGATTTGTCCTTCCAGGGAGCAATCAGGCTTGACTTCCTGGAAGATTGACCGATTGGATCTCCTTGCAGTCCAGGGGACTCTCAAGAGTCTTCTCCAGCACCATAATTCGAAAGCATCTATTCTTCGGCGCTCTGCCTTCCTTATGGTCCAGCTCTCACAGCTCTCACAGCCATACATTGCAGGGAATATATCCCCTGCCCCCTACAATGGCTACAAAGGCTCAAGCTGTGCCCATTTCCAAACAAGCCCCGCCCCAGTAATGTGTCTGTTTTGTTCAGGTGTTCACATTGGACGCAGAGACTCATACAGAGACAGGGATCCACACCCCCTCACCACAGGGCTCAACCTTACACTTGCAGAGCCAGGAGGCAACCATTCAGCAGCTGCAGCCCAGCCACCGCCTGGCCTCCAGCCCCACCGGTAAGACGGGTGATTGATGCACCCACCCCCCATGGCCACTTCTCCCCCCCCCAAGCTGGCTTCTGTTCCCTGGAAGGGCAGCAACAGCCCTTCATCTCTCCTCCTCCTCCTCCTCCATGTGGCCACAATTTATTCAACCTCAAGTAACTCAAAAACAAACTGCAAGCAATTTATGTTACTTTTAACCTCTTAAAAGGGTTTGATTTTTTTTTTTCAAAAGGAGCCTCCAAAAATAAAAAAAAGATGAAGGAATTCAGCTGAAAGCAAGAAAGAGAAAAAACACAGAACAGCTAAAATCAATATGATGCTCAGGCAAATAACATGGAGTTGGTGCCAAGAGCTAGTTGACTTGGACCTACCAGTTGAAAGGGGCTAGTCAGTGGTGAACCTCCCCAGTCTAGAAAAAAAAGGGGCCTGATTGTGGGGGACGACGTGATTAAGATGCACAAAATTATGAAGGGGATGGACAGAGTGGATAGAGGGATGTTCTTTTTTTATACACCACCAGAACCTTGGGCAGCCACAAAAATTGAGTTAGGACAGACAAAAGGAAATATTTCTTTAAGCAGCGCATAATGAATCTGTGGAACTCCTTGCCACAGGGTGAGGTGACGACATCTGTCCTAGATGCCTTTAAAGGGGGAATTGGACAGACCGATGGAGATGGAGAAAAAGTTCATCGTAGGTTGCAAACCATGATGGGAAACGCAGCTTACTTCTTTTAGAAGTAGGCTACTTCAGAATGCCTGGCGCAAGGGAGTGACAACAGGAAGCAGGTCTCTTGCGGTCTTCAGTGCTCCCTGAGGCATCTGATGAGCTCTGTGAGATACAGGAGGACGGACTAGGTGGGCCTTTGGTCTGATCCGGCATAGGGGCTCTTCGGATGTTCTTCACTGCGAACTGGCTCTCCCGAGCCTTTCAACGGATTATGTCCAGTGGTGTCATTCAAATGATTTAGGAACAGGAACTCACTATTGAGTTCAAATTCAAATGTTGGGGGAAAAACAAAACCCGGAAGCAGCCAGGAGCCCGTTAGGATCCGGAACGCCCGTTCTGGTCCGTTCCCCCTGAATGACATCACTGGTTATGTCTGCCTTAATGGGTACGGGAAAACACAATAGCAGCCCCTGCCAAGAGAATCTCATTCCCTTCTGAACATAAGAACATAAGAAGAGCCCTGCTGGATCAGGCCAAAGGCCCATCTAGTCCAGCCTCCTGTATCTCACAGCGGCCCACTAGGTGCCCCAGGGAGGCATGAGACAACAAGATGCTTGCATCCTGTTGCCACTCCCTTGCACCCGGTACCAGTAGCCCACCACCTTTGTAAGGAGGTTGCACAATCCATCATGGCCTATAGCCCACGATGGCCCTTTCCTCCAGAAATCCGTCCAATCGCCTCTTAAAGGCATCCAGACCAGATGCCATCACCACCTCCTGTGGCAAAGAGTTCCACAGACTAACTACCCGCTGGATAAAAAAAGTATTTCCTTTTATCTGTTTCAACTCTCCCAACGCTCAGTTTTAGCGGATGCCCCCTGGTTCTGGTGTTTTGAGAGAGGGAAAAGAACGTCTGAGGTGTAGGCAAATGAGCAGATTCGGCACTGATGCTCCCGTGTGCAGGCTGACGCTGTGTCTCGATCTCTCTCTCCCCCCCACCCCGCAGTCTCCACCAGCAGCCTGGTGCTGTACCAGAGCGCCGAGGCGGCCAACAGCCACAGCCACCTGCTGCCCTCCACTCACGGCGTCATAGAGACATTCATCTCCACCCAGATGGCATCCTCCTCTCAGTAACCGCGGCGTCGGTGGAGAACTGCTCCCCCTGGCCCAGGGCAAGGAGTGCCGCCCGACACCGCTGCCTGACACCGCTGCCCCGGAGAGAGAGTCGCCGCCCAGTGGCCACCCAGCTGGGCGCTTCCACTCTCCGCCACGGCCTTGCGCAACCCCCTGCTCCACATCACTGGAAAACGCTTGCGCCAGACCCAAAGATGCAGACAAGGAAGATGCGGAAGGACGAGCTGGAGCTGGCACTGCCAGGCGGAACAAGAGCCTTTGCAAACAGACAGGCACTGGGTGTGTGTGTGTGTGCAACGCTCTTTGATGTGCAGGAAAATCCCCTCCAGGACTGGGTGATGAAAGGAGCCGCAGCCCAGACAAGGGCAGAGCTGTCTTCAGCTTCAGTGGGGCACGCGGGAGCCCGTCAGCCCACATGCAGGGTGGGCTGCCAGGCGACGCTCCCTTCTCACACGTTCCCACGGCAGGCGAGTCTTTCCTGGAGGCAGGCGCTGCATGCGCAAGCCCCTGCTTGCAAGAGCAGCAGATCGCAGCCGAGACACAGAGCAGCCCTGAGCCACAGCCAGCAAATTCCCGCCCACTTTTGCCAAGACCACCCAGGCTTTGAACTTAGGGGCCAGAAGAACATCAAGCAGAGACTCAGCCCTTGTGTCGCCCCAAAGGAGGGAGCTGCAAGGAGACGGACTCGGAGCCAAGCGCCTGAATCTGCCACTTCTCTTCCTGGCCCTGAAAAGGATGGAGGGAGCCCGGAGGAAGTGTGGAAGAGAGGAGTTGGTGGGCTAGAACATCAGACACTCTAGCCCAGTATTCTTCTCTCCTCCACACTTCTGATCTACGGCTCGCTCGCTCTCTTTTCAAATCCAGGAAGCAAGGAGAAGTGCTCTGGCATGGCTAAGTCAGGACAGGGTTGGGTAGATTGCCCCAGGTACCAGGCCTTGAGGGGTCACTGAGCCAAAACCCGGAAGCGCCTTTTGGGAGGCCTCTAAGAGCTTGTATGGAGAGGGGAGCTAAACATTTTCTGGGAAATGTTACGGGAGGTTAATGGAGTATGGGGGGATGTCAAAAATTTGTGCCTCCAGCTGCCTCAGCTACGCCCCTGGAGCAGTGAAGGCAGGCAGTTGGCACACCCACAAATCCACTCCCCGAGGCATCTACCTCACCTGGCCTGATCAATGGGCCGGCTCTGCCACCACCGCTGTGGAATTGTGGGTTCGAGACCGATGCAGAACCTAGTAACTTACGCGGTGTGCTCCCATTTTAAAAACAAGCGGATCATGTTGCCTCGAGTTGCCACATCCAAACTGGGACAGAGTGCCTAAACCTTGAACCATTTTGGCAGGCGCAGCTTTTGAAACCCTTCCGTGATGAGCTGTACCTGCTCAAATTCCCCCGCTCCTATGCAGTGCTTAAAGGTATAGGCACCCTGTCCCAGTTTGGATCTGGCAACCTTTACGTTGCCAGTTCTCCCAGTAAGGAAACAGAAGCAACCACAGCTGAAGATGACGTGAGCAGTTTGCCCAGGAATAAAAGGGAGCTGGGGGTAGTCAGTTTTCAACAGCACACTTCCATCACCCACCACAATGAGCACCGAGCCCCCGCCTCAATTTGCAAGACCCCCCAATCCCTTCGCCGAAGACCGCAGCAGCACCCAAGCAATTCATTTCATTTGCACCTGTGCGCTCCTGATTGTAGACATTGTTCCCTGTCGGCTCCGCGGCTGCACAGCTCAGGACGGAGTAAGGCAACTCAGCTCGGCACGCCCCGAAGTTGGGCAATTGTGTTTGACCTCACTTCTACGCATCAAGCTACTACGCAGCCTCACGGACCCCTGAGGGCAGGGGTTGGCAATCTTTGTGGGACCAGACTCTCCACGTGGGCCAGATGACTTTGGGTGGTGGGCTGGATCCGGCCCACGAGCCAGCGGTTGCCAGAGAGGCGGATCTACAGGGAGGGCAAAGCTCTAAGTGTTGCAAGGAGCCTTACCCTGTCATGTAAATCCCTCTTCTCCCTTGCTGCTGTAGCCAGTAAGCAACGCCAAGATGTTGCTTTTCCCTGTGAGGATTGGCTAAAACGGTGCAGGAGAGGAGTGATTTCCACTGCAAGGTAAGGCTTCTTGCAAAACTTAGAACTTGGCCCCCCCTTAGATCTGCCGCTGGGTTGCCAACCTCAGGGGAAATAAC
>JAJKFI010037547.1:14447-33315 GCA_029204185.1 Lerista edwardsae
TTGTGCAAATTGATCCAGTTCTCGAAGTAATTGCTGCATAAAGGGAGTCTTTCTAGTGGCTTTTTCTAGTGGTGTTCCTCTTATATTTAGCAGGGGGAGAGTAATTGTCCCTCTTCACCCCTGCGCAGTCTTTCTAGTGGCTGTTGCTGGTGGTCTGCCCTTTTTTTAGATTGTGAGCCCTTTTGGGACAGGGAGCCATTTAACTTTATTATTACTATTGCCTGTAAACCGCTTTGTGAACTTCGTGTTGAAAAGCGGTATATAAGTACCTGTTGACTGACTGACTGACTTCTGGAACCATTCTAAATGTTAGGGTGAAAACTGCAAAGGGTTTTATAGCGCCAGAGAGGCTAACACATTTATTTCAACTGCTCTGGTAGAATGAATCACTTATTATAGATGGAAATCACAGCATCAGCTCGTGCTAAGAGTGCGCATCAGTATAGAGCAAAACATTTTCCCCCCAGGAACCACTTTATTTATGATATCAAAAGAATAAAAAAGCATTGCATACAAAATCTCGGTGGCGGCACCCCAACTTTGGAATACCCTCCCCTTAGAGTTAAGAACTGCTCCCTCTTTGGCGGTATTTCGGCGGGGGCTGAAGACCTTTTTGTTTCAGCAGGCTTTTAGTTGCTGACAGGCTGGCTGGTTTTTTGTATTCTTTTTATATTTTTGTACATTTTATGATCCATGGGATTGGCTGTTGTACATTTTTATTTTTAATATTGTTTTTAATTATTGTCTTTTAATTATGATGTAAGTATTTTATTGTGTTTTAACTTTGTAATGCCGCCTTGAGTGCCTTCGGGCGGAAAGGCGGGGTAGAAATTTAATAAATCATCATCATCATCATCATCATCATCTTCATCAGCTTGGGTTGTGCCCTTCTGAGGGCCTTACATGCCTTGCAGAGTATGGCACTTCAGCTACTGAGGCCTGGGCTAGTGAGACTTCTAGTGGTGAAATACAGCACTGCAATAAACCAAACCATACAGGCACTTTTGGTACAACCAGCACCAGGGTGTTGTGTGAGTTTGTGCCCCACCCAGTAACCACTAATTCTGAGCCATAAGCTTGCTTTGAACAAGATTGTTGCTGCAACTAGGCTGCTTGCAACTGCTTCCATGTGGCATCTGTTCCACACAACAAGTTATTTACATGCAGCATGAATTACCCAAGTCACTTGCTCATCACAGCACAACTCATCCACATCCATGCTATTGCAGAACACAGCTGCTGCTGCTTCTCTTGACAGACAGAATTACTTCAGGACACTTTGTCCGGATAAAACTTGTGCTAATGCCACTTTGCTGTGTGGGAATTAGTGGGCCTTCACCATGGTTTCAAAATCATTGGCGCCTCCAAAATTTTAGTTTGAGTTGCACCCAAATACTTGTGATCTTCATTGATTACATTTATATCACACTTTTTCTCCAAGGTGTTCATGCCAGATACTGGGGTGGTGGTGGTGGTTATCCTAGTTTATCATTTCCATAACCATGAGAAGGTATCTTTGACACAGCTGGTAATGTAGCCAAGCAAGGACTTGAACCCAGATCTCCTGGATCTAAAGCCATTATTCTCCTGCTTCATGAAATTGGTACTCACTACCTTAGCTCGGGAGTGAGCTCCCGTTGCTTGTCCCAGCTCCTGCCAACCTAGCAGTTCGAAAGCACTTAAAAAATGCAAGTAGATAAATAGGGACCACTTCGGTGGGAAGGTAACGGCGTTCCTAGAGTCATGCTGGCCACATGACCACGGAAGCTTGTCCTCGGACAAAACGCCGGCTCTACAGGCTTTGAAACGGAGATGAGCACCGCCCCCTACAGTCGGTCACGACTAGACCATTCGGTCGTGGAGAAACCTTTACCTTAGCTTATGTCAGTGGCTTTCACACAGGCCTCCCCCTTTCCAGTGTCCCATCTTCCCACATTTTCAAAGATGCCTAGATGCGACGCAACCCACCTGAAATTGGTTCGCGACCCACAGTTTGAGAAACACTGACTTAGCTTATCTTTCAGTGTTTCTTAATCCGTGTGTCCTATACTCCTCTCTCATTCATTCCATCTCAAGCATCTGATGAAATTGGCAGTTCATTGCCTGCAAATGGTCATCAGGGCCTGCTGAGCAGGATGATGGGTCAGGAGTTGAGAAGCTGTGGATTCAAATTCCAACTCACTCGTCCTTATATACCTTGTGGCTGTTGTTCTTTTTGTCATTCTCACTGTGATGATAAACCTGGGTTTGGGCTTCACCATGTCAGGCTGCTGAGTGGGCAGGTCACAGACTGAATGCTCTTCCACCACCACCACCCCACAATTGTTCCACATGGAAAACTAGAAAAGGATTCTTAGACTTAGACTGAAATGATCTCCATGCCCATTTTCACAGTCCCATTATCAAAGCTTCAAAAGTGTGGGAGGGGTGGGGGGGGGGAGCAAAACTCAGCAAGTCTCCTCCCTATAGACTATGGCTGACAGCCATCACTTTTAGGTCTTGGAATGCTCAGAATAAGGCTGTGTCATTACACAAATATTCATTCATTCATTCATTCATTCATTCATTCCAAGCACTGCCATTAACTAATGGTGGTGGGGAAAGGAAATCACATCCCCACTCATCATCAAACATCCACCACCACCACCCAAAAAATAATTGCACTAAAAGTTTTCAGCTGAGAACATTTCATTCAGCTTTAGGATTCTAGCCTAATGATCTCCCTGACATGCTATTTTTCTGTTAGTGAAGAAGTTTGTTTCATACAGAAGTAAAAAAGGTAAAGGTTTCCCCCTGACCGAATGTAGGGGGCGGTGCTCATCTCTGTTTCTAAGCCAAAGAGCTAGCGTTTGTCTAAGCTTCCATGGTCATGACTATACACCAAGGCGCATGGAATACCATTACCTTCCCACCGAAGTGGTCCCTATTTACCTACTGGCATTTTCACGTGCTTTTGAACTGCTAGGTTGTCAGAAACTGGGACAAGCAATGGGAGCTCACTCCGTTGCGTGGTCTCAAACTGCCAACCTTCCAGTCAGCAAGCTCAGCTCAGCGGTTTAACCCGCATCACCACCACGTCAGAGGTACATAGTACATAAACCCTCAACTTTAACATGGGCTTTCCTCCTCAGTGAGAACTAGGCATCAGTCTCATTCATGACCCTATGTGTAAAAAGGAAATGAGCAGCCTCCAAGTGTGGCATAGAGGGGAGCTCAATGGAATAGCATTAGGAACATCTGAACTTGAATTTGCACTTGTCCATAAAGTCCACAGGGCCATTATAGACTTGTCATGTTCTCTCATTCTGACTTAAGACTTCGGATTGGTGTGTAAGTGGATAACTTCCCTCTATAGAGGTGATTGATACTAGCGTGCTTTATAAAATACCTTGTGGGTGTTGTAAAGAAAAACAATTCAAGTATTACCAGAAGCAATTATCCATGTAAAGAGCTGTAAACATTGGCTGCCTCTGATCTTTTCTCATGCATATCTTGGCTAGTAGCAAAGATTGCATCATTTTAAACCATCTGGAATTCCCCATTAAGCAATGATTATATATGATTCAGTGTTGGTTGTAGCACAGCCATCCCAATCCCAATTTGCCATGCCCTTTGAAATCAAGAGGGACGTGGTGGCGCAGTGGGTTAAAACGCTGTTGCTGGGCTTTCCAACCGGAAGGTTGGGAGTTCAAGACTGTGCGACGGAGTGAGCTCCCGTTGCTTGTCCCAGCTCCTGCCAACCTAGCAGTTCGAAAGTACCTAAATGCAAGCAGATAAATAGGGACCACTTCGGTGGGAAGGTAACAGCGTTCCGTGCACTACGGTGTAGAGTCATGCCGGCCACATGACCATGGAAACTTGTCCTCAGACAAAACGCCGGCTCAACCGGCTTTGAAATGGAGATGAGCACCGCCCCCTACAGTTGGTCACGACTAGACCATTTGGTCATGGGGAAACCTTTACCTTTGAAATCAAAGCATAACTCACTCACTCACACACACTCTTAATTGATGGGCTGTCCCCGATTGCAAACATAAATTGGGGGAGAGTAGTGAATTGCAATTAATAAAAATTTGCCCTTGTCGTTTGAAAGTACTGTATTGGGATGGGGGGGGAATCAAGTGCCACCGTGTGGGTGACAGAAGAAATGGAAATTGCAGTCCTTGTGCCATCTAGTGCTTGACAGGCAAAACTGAAATCTGTTGGGTCAGAAGGAATAAAAAGCTAAACTGAAAACTTTTTCAAACATAGGTGGATATGGTGGATTTTTCTACAAAGGTCAAAGTCAGAACACCAGAATGTCATTAAATTTTTTTCAGCTCATAAATCCTGCGCCATCATGAGCCAGAATCTTCCCATAAGAAGTCTGCTTGCAAAGGAGATTGTCAGTTTTAATCACTACAATCGTCCACATGCAGCCATGGTTCACCAGGAATGGCATATGTGGCTATGACCCAGTGATGAGAGGGAAGGGAACGAGAATGAAAATAAGCCTGCAAGTCAGAGATTTGGTAGAATGACAGTACGCTCTCGTAAGGCTTGACTAGTAACCACTGATTCATTTACTTCCTTATGAACTTGTCAAGGCTTCTTACAGCAGTGGTTTCAAGTGTCATCGTAATTTCCCGATGTACCAAATCACTGGCATATAGTATGGTATGCCAGTCTCTCCTTAAGTTGTATGTGTCAGCTTTAGGTGTTTTGAGAAACTATAAATAAAATGGGTCTTTTTGCTTCCTCCACACCCTTCCCATTGTGAAGGTGCTGTTGTCAACAACTCAATTTGAAATGACAACAGGTCGGGCTCAAATGGTCGGGTGCCTTTTGGGGTATGCTCACTTCCTCCAAAACTCTATGGAACATTTAGAACGGAAAACTATTCCTAGCATGAAATGATGACTCTGCTTTGCAGCTTTGCAAATGCCCCAGCTATGTAGAGGCCACTGAATGAATCCTGATAAAGAGGGGGTGGAAATGCACAGCTGAAGACCAACCCTATTTCAGGATGTGGGTGCCTATGTGGGGCCATGGGTGGAAGAAGGGGTCCTTAGCCCACAGAGTTTCATATTCAAATTCTGCATTAAATATGAGGTTTGATGAGTGGTCTTGGGCCAGTTACCATGTCTCAACCTCACTGAACTTGTTGAGAGAATGCAATGAGGAAACGTTAAGAGCTTCACCCAGGAGGAAGAGATACAGAATGTGTCTAATTAGACAGATCAGGATCTAGTCACATCCGACTATTTCCAAGGCTATAATCCTATGTACGCTTTCCTGAGAATATGCCCCATTGGACTCTGTAGGGGTTACTTTTGAGTAGACACGCGTGAGCTTGGGCTAAGAGTCTGATTTCAATGGGAGAGTGATGCATATGCTTCACTTACCTACTGGAATCAACAGGAGGCAACAATGTGCAACTATGACAAGAATGTGCCCACAAAATTAGATTTTTCCCCCCCAACTTTTTTTCAGAGTTCACTTCAAAATTCATTTGAGAGATATGAAAAAAACTAAATCTTGCAGAAGGTCACTACAGCTGTCCCTTGTTAATGCAAGTGGAAGCCCACTGCCTTTCCCATCATGGGTTTCCAGCTCAGGGTGATGGGAAAGGCAGTGTGGTGCAGTGGCTAGAGCAATGGTTCCTTTTTAGCATCAGGACCCACCTTAAAAAAAGCTTCACTTCACCAGTAACTCAAGCCTCTGTGGCTATAGTGGTGATTGGGCAGCAGTGTTCTTTAACCCTTGATGCATACTGAAAAGGCAGATCAGGCTGTTCACATACCAAAAATTGGGTTGTGACCCACTAGTGAGCCATGGGCCCATAGTTTGGGAACCACTGGGCAAGACTGCTGGACTGATTCAAACCCTCACTCAGCCATGAAACTCACATAGTGAGTTTGGGCTATTGACTTTCAGTCACAGGGTTGTTGCATGGATTTAGAAAAACTATGCAATGAATACAAGTAATACAGTGTTCTGCCATTAGGAGTTTCTAGTCCACTAGCCAGTTATTCCCTTATAAAGCAACAAACAGCCATGCAGGGCAACCCTTTGTCATGAGGCATGGCCATCCACCAGCCCCAAATAGGTCAACCGACATATCACAGATCATGTTGTGCCACATGCACAGGTGTAAGAAAGCATTTTACTGAGCATCTGGTTTACTGCAGAAAGGTATTTAGGAAGCAAACAGCACCAAGGCTTCAAAAACAACAACAAACGTGAGGTTGGACACATATGGACGGGGAGGCAGTATTCCCAAATCCTGAGTCAAAAGATTCTGGAAGAAAGTTCCTGCCAGACTTAAACTCTGGCAATCTGTGTTTTACATGGATGTTATCTAACCCTGGGTGTGTGTAACTTTGTCTCCATCAGAGGGCAGCAACAAGTTCTACAGTACATTTGGGGAGATGGAAAGACCTCATTGGTGGGAAAAACACGTTCCTGACATTTGACAGGCTGCTGGTCGGAGGATGAGGGGAGCATCATTGAGGCCACCTGCCCGGACCCCTGGGTAGAAATAAGGCCGGAGAGGTCCAGAGAAGGAGTCTGAAAAGGTAAAGATGTGGGAGCCGCTGTCTGCGTTGTAGAAGGAGACCTCTCCTGCATCATAGTCCAGGAAGATGCCGATTGTGTCAGGCTTTGCACTCAGCACTAATTCCGTGAGAGGGGAGGTGAGGGCTGCGTACTCATCCCCGTTCCTCAGCCACACTGTCCAGAACCCCGTTGCAGGTGAGGGTGTGAAGATCCCTTGTCGACTCACAGATTCCTGGCACACCCCGAGGGTCCAGCTGGTCTTGCTCTCCACACACACTTCCCAGTAGTGCCTCCCAGATGTGAACTGTTCACAGCCCAGCAAGCAGGTGCACGTCTCAAAGCGGGTCAGAGTCTGCGGTACGTCCTGTCTCCGGTCTCCGACTTGTACACTGAGCAGATCCTCCGATAGGAGCAAATAGGGATTGGCCGTGCTTGGGTCAAAGGTCACAGGCACTGTGGGCAGAAACAGACAGAGTGGATTCTATGCTGACACTGCAACCATCTCCCCAAAATGGGATTACAAAAAGAGCGGATCAGCTGTGTTAGAGGCGAGAGCGGCAAGATGCCAGCCAAGCCATGATGAAAGCTGTGGTGCTGTCCATGCTGCAGGACAAGGTTAGTCTTTAAGAAGACTTTTCTCTCCAATGCCAGAAGGTGCTGAATTGCAAGAAAAAAACTATTTAATTCAGGGATGTCTTAGGGCGCAATCCTAGAGTTAGGCCGGCATAGTTAGGCCAGCAAAATTTGGCCAGCGTAAGAGCCACCGTAAAGCGAGTTTGGACCACTCTTGGAGTCAGGGAGGATGGGGTACATCTGTGTGCTGGCCTCTCTGACTACAAAAGTGGTCCAAACATACTTTACAGTGGCTTATGCCAGCCTAACTGAGTTTTGGATTGCACCTTAAAGAAGAAACAAGTTAGCCCATTCAGAGCTCAATCCTAACCTGGAGTTAGGCCGGCACAGTTAGGCCCATAAAGTTTGGCCAGCGTAAGGGCCACCGTAAAGCGTGTTTGGACCACTCGAGTCAGGGAGGATGGGGGTACATCTGTGTGCTGGCCTCTCTAACTCTGAGGGTGGTCCAAACACAGTTTACGGTGTCCCTGGTGCTGGCCAAACTTTGCTGGCCTAACTCCAGGTTAGGATTGCACCCTTAGCGCCTGATTTATTTTCAACAGTGCCTCTTGCTCTCAAGCAGGGCCGGCTCACCCATGAGGCCAACTGAAACTGTCACATCAGGCAGCAGATTGGTGGGGAAGTACCCAACTTCGTCATCCTACTTGCCTCTACTGCTCTTCTATTCCTTTTCTTTCCACTCCCGGGATTAGAAAAAGGAAGAGGGGGACAGATTGAATGAGGAAACATGGAAGGGAGGGAAGTGCTGAGCTAGACACTGGGGAGAAGGCAGGGAAGAGTCTGGCACAATGGGTAAGAGGGGCAACATTTGGCATGCCCCCTCTGGTTTCAAGAGGTCTTGGGCTGGCCCTGATCTCAAGAATAAACCCATTCTATGCCCCAAACCTTTTTTCTCTTTTTAAATTAATACAAACCTGTCTAATTCTTTAACCTTCAAAGCAATCAGACCCCCCAAATCCGAAGTCTTATGCAGCCAGAACATGACCCAGAGAAGGCCTGCTGTGTAATATAGAGGGATGCGTGGGCAAAGTGAGTTACAAATAAGACTATGGCATACCTCACCTGGGCTTGCCAGGATAAGACTCCAGGCAGCTGCACCAGTTGTCTTAAGTATTGACGCTTGAAGTACTGCCTGATTGATTGTTTTTGAGCATGGTCTTGGACACTGTGGGCAAGCAACTCACTGGTGTGTTCAATCCATCGTGCTTTGATTGACAAGAAACTCTGGACCACACCTAGTTGTATTTATGTTCCTAAATAACAGGGATTTTCAGTCAGAGCACAACACCCAGCTCCTTCACACGCAGGATAGCCAACTTTTTTTTTTTTTTAATACAATCATGCCATTCTCAAATAGAAGAGAAAAACGTACATGAAATTTAGACTGCAGGAAAAGTAGCAAACAGTAACAAGGAAATACTCTCATTGTGCCAATGAAATCTTTCACAATTAGTACATCTCAGTATTGATTAGATGGGGGGGGTTGTCCTCAAGTTGTCCTCAAGTCTCTGTTAGTTAGGATTATCAACTCCCCCCTCCCCCCACAAAAAGTCTGATTCGTTGGGAATGTCTGCAGGTGGAGCCTATTAGACTCATGCAGGACCAGAACTAAGAACACAAGCTTCGTGCTGGCTTTTTGGGGGGACTGAGCCTAGGGTTAGGTTTTGGTGCAGGAAGAAGGGCCTGCACAGGGGAACAAGAGTCGCGGAAAACCCTTTCCCAACTGCTTCTGTAAGCACTTACTGTACTGCTGTAGTATGGCTCCATTTTCAAGCCAATCTTATGCCAGGGTTGCTCTGGGCAGTTGCATCTGCACAGGCATCCTGTTGCACAGCCTTCTGGGACACCGGGCAATAGGCGTGACTGCTCAGAGTGTCCCTGGCACAAGATCGGCTTGAAAATAGAGTGGTGTTGCAGTGGAACACTTAAGTGCTATTCATGGGGGGGGGAGGCGAGATCTGGCCAGCGGGCCAAGGTTTGAAGAATGCTGGTGGAGAGGAAGCATGCACATGTCGCCTGTGTGTGCAGGCTCCCATGCAGCAGTATAGGAAATGGTGTGCTGACCTTAACAGCCTGGGTATTTCACGCTCATGTCTGGCTGACACAACTCTATCATTATTACATATCATCATCATCATCATCATCATCATCACCGCCACCACCACCAGTGGGGTCACAGTCCACAAGATGCTTGGACTGAGATTTCTGGGTGCTCACTATTATTAGTAACAGTGTTTATATGCCGCTTTTCAACCCCCAAAAAACGTTCACAAGGCAGTTTACAGGCCCAATCAAATATGTATTTGCTTGATTTATATCCCGCTTTTTCTCCCTGAAGGGCCGCCCCAAGGCGACGAAATGACTCCCAGTCCCAAAAGGGCTCACAGTAGGAAGATGTACCCCAGCAAACAGCCAGTAGCAGGGATAACATGCCTACTGAGTGAAAGTGCTGGCCATCAGTTTGAATTCCAGCTGTTTCCAAACAGCTTTTACACACACACACACACACACACACACACACACACACACACAGAGAGAGAGAGAGAGAGAGAGAGAGAGAGAGAGAGAGAGAGAGAGATCCCATCACCTGGGTAAAGAGAAACTTTTTCAAGTGGTGTTCTTATATTTAGCGATGGGGGGGGGGAAGCAACTGTCCCTCTTCACCCCAGCATGGCAGCTTTTCTTGTAGCAGTTTCGTCTGCATCTGTTTAGACTTTGAACCCTTTTGGGCCAGGGAACAACCGCATCCTCCAAATTCACCAGGGAGCTCATTTTAGCCTCATACTTTAGTTGATTAATCCCATCGATTGATTAATGCTCAGAAGCCTGCACTAATAAAGCCATATTGCTCAGGTAGGGCTGCCATGCCTTGAGAAGAACCCCGTCCCATTGTCATCCACCTCCACATGCCTGGCGTAGCTTTGCCCCGCCTCTCATTTACCTCTATACGTTCGGAGTGATTCCATCAGCCCAGGGACATCGTAGGAATCCTGCAGGTCCATTGAGATGGGCTGCAGCTCCTGCAGTGACACCCTCTCGCTCCTAGAGAGAGCACACGGCAAATGGTTGATTATTGATTCTTGTTTTATTGGTTTTTACTTTGATTATTGATTCTTGTTTTATTGGTTTTAACTTTGTTTTCATTGTTTGTGAGCCAGCCTGGATACTACGTTTCAAACAAAAAGGCAGGCCGGGCATTTCTAAATCAATCAATAAAATAAAGCATCCCACAAAAGCCAGAAGCACTGTCTTATGGTGGCTCCATAACCTGGCACAAAAGAGAAAGAAAGCGTTATCATACTGACCTGGTCAAGGCAGTTTTTGCATCCTAGAGGAAGAAAACAGAGAGATTGTAAATAAAAACCTTTACATTTATCATATTGTCCTTTACTTGCAATACTGCTCAGGACATCAAAATTACCAGCAGTATAAGCACTGGTGTGGCTTTCCCAAAGCTGAAGCCAGGAGAGACTACAGCTGTTACTTTAGATTTACATCATGTGTGCACGCATGTGCGTGCACATGTGTTTGGACAGGTTCCCAGGCTTTATGTTCCAGGTTTGGAAGATAAAGATGGACCAACCAGACACTTGCAACAGATGTCTTGTTGCCCTGCCTCTGCCACATATCCAAACATAAAATGGCATTTTACAAATCACAGGTGATGTGTTTTCAGCTGGGTGTATGCCACAGGAATTCAGAAAAAAGCAGAGAACAGGGTGCAGAATTTAACTTTCTAAAAACCAGCTTCTTGATTTTTTTTTTTTGAATTAAAGAAAACCCTTTTTCTGAAGTGCACCCAGCCCAAGACACGCTTCTTTCATAACATAGAGTTAAATCTGATAGAAATAAAATAGCACGTGAAGCTGCACTTAAAACCAAGATGAATCGGGCCGATTAGACACACCCGTGTGTAATTTGTGTAACTAACTGGAAACATGGAATTCACATGCTTACAGCATTCCAAGCCATCCACGGTTGACTGAAACGTAAGAGTGAAAAACTTGCTTCGTTTATGAGATTAGAGAATTACCTGGTAAAGTTTGGTCCGCTTCAATTGACGATACCCAAAATGCAGAGAGAGTTTTAATTTGCTTGTGATTTCTTTGATTATCTATTTCTGCCAGTTAACCAATCATGGCGCTCCCCACTATCCTCTTCTCCAGCATTGTTGGGGTTCTTCTTCAGCATTGTTGCAGCTGCAGCTGCATCCCTGGGGAAGCCTTACCTTAAGCAAGGAGGCAGCGGGTTGCTGGCACTTGTTCTCCATCTCCGAGATTAGATCTTGCAAACCAGTGCACTGTGCCAGCAGAAAGGCCCAGTTGCTTTGCAGCTTCTTCAGGGTGGCCTGTTCTTCCTCTTCAAGCTGCCTCAGAAGGAGCTGCTCCTCCTCGGCCATCACCCGGCGACGTCTCTCGAACCCTGATACGATGAGCGCTCTTTGTTCTTCTACTTTCGCCTTCCAGAAGAGATACAAAACCATATCTGTCGACCAGCCATTGAAATGCATTGCCTGCCCCCATCTTGAAGAGTGATGATCACCCATTCAAAAGCCCGTCAAGTTTCATGAAGTTACAAATCAAGATCCATCCATAGGTCCGCTGGTTTCCTCAGCCATCCCTTCCAAGCCCTCCCGCTCAGTACCAGACCACTGCAAATCATTTCATGTCATTTATCTGCACTGCTTGTGTTGATGGGGACCTTTAGTGAAATTGGCAACTCTCAACTTGCAGAATAGCAAGGAAATGCTGGGCTTGCCCAGACAAGGCAAGGGAATTTCCTGCTGCTAATCTCTTTGGCTGTAACAGCACAGCTGGCTTGTAACTGTGAATTGGGTTCCTTCCCATTCACTCAAAGGGTGCAGTACGTGTTCACATAGAAGAAAACATGTACCCCACCCCCACCAAAACAAAGAAAGAAGGCTTAAGACACAGATAGCACCTGTCATTCTCCCTTGGCATACTCCCATTCCACGATTCCTGAATGAACTTCCAATTAGAATCAGTTTTCCCCTCCTGGCTGCTCATACACAGTCAAGGTAGTCAACTGATTCAGGGCGTAATCTTAACATGTAATGGAACAGGCAGGCCAGTGCTGTATCCAGCACAGGTTGGGCGGTCACTGGAGCCTCCAAAGGATAAGGGGACATTTGTCCCCTTATCCCGGGGTAAGTGCCAACCACCCCTATGGGGCTGCTCGGACCCGTGCCCACTATTTAACAGGTGCAAGTCCAAGCAGATTGAATCGGATCCCACAGCCCAGGGATGGGGGGTTGGATCTGGCATAACTGCCGGATCCCAGCTCCTCCTTCCTCCCCAGGCCACCCCACCCACCCACCCTCCTTCTGCCCACCCAGAAAAGCCCCTGTGCTGACGGAACTCAGCTGGCACAGGAGCAGCCTACCTGCGCCCATCTTCAATGCAGCAGGGCCGACACTGCTGCCAGCGTTAGCCCAGCACCACCCACACTGGCGCAAAAGTGCCTGATGGCACTTATGTGACAGCGTTGGGCCAACACAGCAGACGGGCCTCCTGGATTGTGTTGTCATGAGCGTTAATGTGTCAAATCCGCCATTTCCCCAAGGAGCCACACTTCACAGTCTGCAGACCACTCCAATAAGGGATGAGTACTGTTTGAATGGTGAGTTTCAGGCACCAAACTGATCTGGCCGAGCTCCAGCCCATACGGAATACCTCATGGACATTAAGAGTAGGCCTAGTACAACATGGGACAAGCTCCACCGCCATTGACCCATTTCAGCCAATCAGTGCCGAGTGAGCTCCAGCTGCAACTGTAACTCCAGGTCTACCACAAGGCAACTGTTCAAGCCTATCGTTTATTCTTATTTATTTCATTGTATGTATAACTTTTCAACCCAGAACAGGTCACTGTTTCCTCGCATAGTTAGAATCAAAGCTGACGTCTCACAGGGAGACTTATCGCCTCAGTGCTGCCTATTTTGGGCCGTACCCAACAGATTGGGCAATTGTGGCTCTTTCCCCAACAGCCCGGAGCAGAATCACTTCCTGCTGACTCAACCGCATTCCAGGCTGCTAAAAGACACTTGTGGGAAAGCAGCTCACACATCTGTGCAGAGCATGATGCCTTCTCTGCCCCTCACATCTTTCAGCATGGGACTTGCATACAGCCCCCAAGTCGTCACTGTTATTGTGGCTTCCCACAGCATCTCACTCACACAGAAAGTTAGCAGCGGGGTGCTTTTGCCACCACTGAGTCCCATGTCAGGAAAGGCCTCCCTTGCTTGTAATTTCCTCATGTTTGGCAACTGTTAAACCCACAAAAAGGCGGCAGTTGCGGACCCAGCCAATGGGCTACAGGGACAGAGGAGGAGGCAGTCCGCCCCCTCTGCTGTTTCCCCGCCCCGTGTGCCACTCTGCTCCGCCCCCAAGCCACGCCAGACTCCATTTTGGGGCTGTACGATGGCAGGGGCAGGCGGGAAGGCCCAAACTGCTTGCCTCTTGAGGTGCCTTGTCGCTGCCCTCCTCCAGCCCCAGGAGCATTGCGCCCGGGGCTTTTGCCCCCAAGAACCTAATGGTAAATCCGTGACTGGAAGAAGGCCAGTTTAAAGCAAAACCTGAACAAGCAACACCAGCCTCCACAGCAATAATGACTCTTCATGCAGTGGTCCAAATTATCCACTGGATGGAAGCAGAGACCATAGAACCCAGATCATGACACAAAGTTCTTATCATATAATCATTAATACTTATATACTGCTTTTCAACAACAACAAAAAAGCTTATATTTCTGCCTTACAGAGCATAAATAAGTAAATGGTCCTGTGTCAAAAAGACTCACAATCTAAAAAGAAACAGAACACCACCAGCAGAGAGACTGTTGTGCTGGGGATAAAGAGGAAAAAAGGCTCTTCCCCTGCTAACTGCAGATGCCATGTTCTCACCTTATTCTCAGGACACATGAGCCTGCAATGCAGTACAGTCCACATCCTTCTCACACCTCCTACTTTGAAGACAAGCATGAAACAAAGCATACTGGGGAAAAAACTGATCACCATAAGCACAGTCAAAATACGCAAGGGGCACCAAATCCACAGAGTCCCTCATGAGCACATCAACCAAGCAATAGCTAGCCTTGGGGATGAAGACAAATATAAATGCGTTGGCTCCTTGTTCCCAATGTACCAGTGCTACAAATCAGAAATTGCCCTGGTACAGAAATGATAGATCATGGGACATCAGTGTTACTCTGACCTGCCTAAGCATGGGTTGGGTGCATTCACAAAAAAATACCTTACAAATCATACACTAGGATCAAACAGACCCCCACATAGTCCACAATGTTAAAACATACTTACCAGAAAGTAAATCCTGTTGAACTTAAAGGGACTTACTTTTCAGTAAACATGATTAAGATCACACAGTAAAGTAGATAGATAGATAGATAGATAGATAGATAGATAGATAGATAGATAGATAGATAGATAGATAGATAGATAGATAGATAGATAGATAGATAGATTTTTTTATTAACTCAAAAATTTTCTCAACTACTTTTCTGTTAAAACAATAAATAAAAGAATAAAAACTGTAATTCAAGAGCATCAGAATAACAAACACGACCTCAAAATTTAGAAACAGAGGTGAATAAAGGGTGCCAAAATATCTAAGTAAAGATTGCAACTATAGTATTTTGTTTTCGAGATTTGGTCCTGAAGCTTGTGGGGCTTTGGAATTCTTCCATTTTTTTCTGTCCTTCCATCTTCTGAAAACTTCCAAAGCCCCACCAATAAGAATGTTCTCAGAAATCCAGGTCACTTGGATATTATTCAAAGCTAAGAAAGTTTAGAATTAACTCCTGCAGAACTGAATGGCAACAGGTTTTCTAGTCTATCAAATTAACCATTTACAATTTACAATTCTAGCTTATTATCACACAAGCGAGCACACACTCCCCTGCTAATGATACTGTCCTAAACGTCACCATAAGGACATCTAAAGGCCATGAATTTCATGCCCGTTTCACCTGTTTTGAGGGTCTCCTAAACTTGGACAATGTTGGCAAAAGTTAGGAGCACTGGATTGTTCATCCAAAGGTCATTCACCAGATCATTCAACAGATGCCTATTAATTATATTATTATTCTAAATAATAATTTCATTCAGAGGCTTGGGTTTGGTGTCACCACATAGTCCACCTAGCTCTATCTCCTACATTCAGCATCTAATCCTAAAGAGGCTGTTGAAACCTTGAACTAATGTCTGGAAGCAGTGCTCGGTCAGATAAGGGCAAGCAACCAAAAAACCAATCTAGATGGAACAGATGGTTTGTGGATTCTCTGTAATGGGACAGATCTGGTAGGCCTATCCTGGATGGGGTCATACTCCCCCTAGAGGACCAAGTATGTAATCCAGTAGTACACATGGATCCAGCATCATCCCTGAATGTGCAGGTGATCACTGTAACCAGGAGTGTCCTTTAGCATCTTTGGCTGCGACACCAATGGCAGCCCTATCTGCAGAGAGTAGTTCTGGCCTCAGTGATCCATGCACTGGTCACATTCAGACTTGTTTACTGTAACAGCAACTGCAGAGGGCTGCTTGTGATGATAGCTTGAAAGCTTCATATGGTGCAGAATGCTGTCGCCAGCCATTCATGGACTGGGAGAGGGCAGCGGGTGCGAATCACACCTTTAATGGCCCAGCTGCATTGGCTATCACTACACTTCTGTCTGGGCTCAATGAGCGCAGGATGCTGAGCTTGACCTTCAAAGTCCTATACTGCCTGGGACCAGGATACATTAAGCACTGCCTTCTTCCATTTGAGCCATCACAGACCTTGCAGTCTTCAGAGGCTTTGCCCATCCAACTCACTCCTAGGCTCTTTCGGTGAAAATGTTTGAACAGAAGGAAAAAAAAACCCAAAGATGTAATAGGAATGAAAGTGTTTTGAAACAAAAAGAAAAAAACTGGCCCCTTTACAGTGCAATCCTAGGCAAGTCTACTCCAAAATAAATCCCATTCAGTTCAATGAGACTTACTCCCATGTAGGTTTTATAGGATTGCAGCCTTATTGCAATGAGGATACATGGAGTATGAAATGGCACAGCTTAGGGGGAGAACATGACATTTTTAACACCCTTTTCCTGGGGGAGGTTAAACTTCATGGATATGGACTGTCAGATGTCCCCTGTTTTTAAAGACCATATCCTTGTTATCAACAGTCTCAGCATTGAACCATGCTGTCACTAGTCCATGGTATCCTGTAGTGGCTTTCATTAGAAGCTTACCTTCCACTGAGCTGTTTTCTCCTCCTCTTGCGCCTCCAGCTTTAGTGCTTCTCCCAGCAACTTCCTCAGAAGATCCACAGCTTCCTGAAGCTTAATCTAGGAAGGGAACATAAGACTATGGTGATAATTTTTCTGCAGGTTCCCTCCAGAGGCCTAAGGAGGCCTAAGGTTCCCTCCAGGTCTAAGGAGACATGGTCATGGTGGGTGCAGCCATCTCTACAAAAGGTTCTTCTCATAGAACCATAGTCTTCTGAGAGGCCTCCATGACCCATAGGTTGTATATCAAGAAGACTTCAATGGAACATTCTGAAGACCCCTGAAGTCATCATGATGGCCACACTCGAGCCCTCCTCCTGTTCTCAGGTCAAAGGAGATGTGTCCATTCACACATTGATCATCTATGTAAGTTTCTCCATCAGTGACTAGACTGGGGAACATCACTTTGTTTGGGGTGAAAAGCTCATTCATCTTCAGACTCAACATTAGGAGTTTGGAGGGGTTGCAGTGAACTCCCCCCCCCCCCAAGGAAAGGGAACCTCCTATAACCATCACAGTCAAATTACATTGAAGACAAAGCAAATTGCCATCATCTTCTAATGTAGCTTCTGTTTCTGGTGTAGCTTCCAGAGGAAGAAACTGAACAAAGAAAGGTTTTGAAGACAACATCCTTTAGGCACACAACCTGAACAACCCCTCCCATGCCCTCAAGCAACTGTGGTTGTGGCTTTATGACCACGTGCTGAAAGCAAGAGGATGGACTGGGGGCAGCGGATTCCAATGAGATCCCAGCCTTCTCCCACCATGAAGAACAGGACAGGTTCCTAGGCAATCACCGCTCCAGGCACTGACCAGCAAGTGCTGCTCATCAGCAAGGTGCCATCCTTTGCCTTCAGACCAGAAGCTGCTTCTATTCTAGACAATTGCTCTTGTGCAGCTCACAGTGGCCTTCCCTAAGGAACTAGCCACACAACCACTAAGCACGTCAGAACCAGAGAGAAAAATGCTGTGCATACCAGGTTAGCCAATCACTTCTGAAATTCCTTTGTGTGGGACTGAGCGTTTGGCATGCCACCACATGAGCCTTTGCAGTATTTGCCCAGTGCAGCTCCTATGCACAGCTCCTATGCTGATCCTATGCACAGTGAAGGCAAAGAGCCAAAACCCACAGAATTTCAATGTGGTCATCTTGTGCTCAACAGTCATGTGAAAAACTCCTATCAGGAAAGCCTAGACCAGCGGTTCTCAAACTCTTTGGTGTCCACAGCCCATTTATGTTCCTACGTAACATAACGGCCTACGCATAGACTGGCACAAGCAGATGGTGGCAGGGGCGATCCGGGGGGGGGGGTTCAGCACCAGGGGGCACACCTCCAAGGATGCCTCCCCCCATAGGACCCCCCCCCCGCACGACTGCACTGCACACCCACATCAGGTCGCTTCTCCAAGCAACCCTCTGAAGAGGGACAAGCCAACATTGCGCACCACCCCAGGTCATTCTTGGTGTAGAGCCTTGGTGCCCCTCAGGCTCCACCCTTGTAGCGTTTCTGCTGGCAACCGCTCATTTTGGCCCCACATAGAGCTGCAGACAAAAAAAAAAAAAGAGTGGAATGAACACCACTCTAATATACAAGAGTGGAAGAAGTAAATGGGCATGGAAACCAGGTAATGAACCCTGCCAATGAGCTGCCACTTTTTGTCCCAACCTGGGTTCTGAGGTTTAACGGCAGCCTGGCATGCAGAATTTAAGGAAACTATTTTATGACACTGATTTTATGTATCACTTGTTCAGGAAAATTTCACCTGCTAATTTCTGCATGTCAAGCTTTCATTAAAGAGACAGGAACAAGGCCAACTGGGGAGAGAGAGAGAGAGAGAGTTGGCATCTATATGCTAAACCAAATGCCAACATCTTTCAAACCACCGAGATTAAGGGAAATGACTCAACATTCAGATAGATCACAAACACTGCAGTTGGTTGCAGAATCCCTTCCCTAAAGGAGCTGCTGTCTGCAGGAAGTTTCTTCCAAAAAATGTCTCATCACCAGCATCAATGCCAGGTGCAGCAGGGGACTGGCAACAGGATGCAAGTAGCCTGTTGTCATCATGTGAGCTCCCTGTGGCATCTGGTGGGTTACTGTGGGATACAGGAGGCTTGACAAGATGTGCCCTTGGCCTGATCCAACAGGGCTCTTCTCATGTTCTTGACCCTTCCTACCATCGTCTGTGATTGAGGAGATGCCACCACTACAGATTTCTCCCAGTTGCTGACGGGAACTGAGAAGTGACCCACCACCACCACCCGTTAGTAAGCTTAATGGTCCCCACCATGGGGTGGGTTGGGGATTGGGGAGGGCTCTGCCCCGCGCTAGGCCCCCTGCAATCTGATAGTCATAGTCACCTTTATTGGCATTATATATATATATAAAAAAAA
>JAJKFI010037547.1:38315-62553 GCA_029204185.1 Lerista edwardsae
CTTCTCTAGAACAAAGGAGCTCCGGGCACAGCGTCCGCCATCTTCCCAAACTAATTACTCAAATACCCCCTGCAATCTGGCACCGACACTGAGCCCATGAGCCCAAAGAGCCCTTCCCTGCTCACCTTATAGTCGTGAGCGGCCTCCTCGATGGGCAAGACTGTGTGTGCCCGATGCTCCCGGGATTTATCGCACACCAGGCAAATGGGCTCGCCGTCGTCCTGGCAGAAGAGGCGCAGCTTCTTGCCGTGCCTCTCGCACAAGGCCTCGCCGGGCCCTCGGCTCGGCCGCAAAGTCAGCTGCTCGATGCCCACCACGATGTTGGCCAGCTGCTTGTTGGGCCGCGAGCTGCTCAGCAGGAAGCCAGCCCGGCACTGGGGGCAAAGCGCCACGCCGGAGCCGGCGGAACTCCCGCCGCGCTGGCAGTAGGCGGCGATGCAGGCCTGGCAGAAGTTGTGGCCGCAGTCGATGGTCACCGGGTCGCGGAGGTACTCCAGGCAGATGGAGCACGAGACCTCGTCCTGCAGCCTCTCCACGGGGTCCTCCCCGGAGGAGGCCATCTCGGCTGCCTTCCGACGGGACGGACGCCACGCTCTCCTCCCAAGCGACTCTCGCGTGGGGAGGAGGAGGAGGAGGAGGAGTGGCCACCGCCGGGAGGGCGCGCCGAGCGAGAGTTTCCTCCTTGGAACCCCTCCATGGATTCCTTTCGCTGGTGGTTTCCATGCCAGACCCGCAGAGACAATACGCGGAGGCAGAAGGGAGGGGAGAACCGCCCGGGAACGGAGCCAACAACCGACGAGATTGGTTGACCTTAGAGAAGCTCGCAAACGAGACTAACAAGTTTCCTGGTGCAGTCTTCCAGTAAGTTCGTGCAGCTCGGCGTCTCCTGCACCGTTATTGGCTGCAGGCAGTTTGGCAAAGCGATCGGATTTCACGGCGCACCTTTTCCCCTGCCTGCGGATGAGACGGTCCCTGTTTCCCCGTTCAGAGGGAAGGGACCCCGTCTGCATCAGATCGCTGTATAGCCCGCACGGTCAAAAGATGGGAAGAGAGACACACCCACAGTGTGTCCTTGCATTCATTCATTCATTCATTCTCTCTCTCTCTCTCTCTCTCTCTCTCACACACACACACACACACACACACACGCCCCCAAAGTGGTACTGTCTGCCCGACTTTTTCCCCTTCACAGGAATTATCCGGATATAGGTGGCTTGTAGCAAAACTCTCTCTAAGCTTCAGGTGCTGAAACACGACTAAAATATAGTTGCGCAGTTGCTAAAGTTTCTTTCCCTGCGATACACCTGTGAAACTCTGCAGGAAAATGTTGGGGGTCTGAAACAACTTCAGCCTCCTCCCCAAGCCACCTCAAACTTAGGGTCGAAACAGACCCTTCCCTGTCTCATGTCTTTGTTTTAACCCAGTAAGCCTTTTTTTTTTTTCTTTCATCAGTTGTGAGATGGTCCAATCATACTGCCTTCCGCGTTGTGTTCCCTGCGGATGGATGTCCCAGTCGTAGATCACTATTGGTTAATTTAACATTTAGTCACCACAGAGACTACTGAAAGGCACACAGAGTTCCCTGGAATGTAGGGATCTTGGTGAAGGCAAAACAACAATGGTGGGCACACAGAAAGAGTCAGGTCAAGCTTGAGAATACAGAAAAGTAGAGACATGCATAGCAGGAGAGGAGTCGTCAGGATTGTGCAAGGAAAAACCTTGAGTGTCACAGCTGGTTTGACCTTATAATTGTGTACAGCAGGTGGAGACTGTTCTCCAGCAGCAGAGAACTGGGCTCAAGTTCTAGCCTGGGGACTGAGTGCGAATTTTGTAAGCAGAAGAGCAGTCACTGGGGTTGGTGGCTGACTGCTCCCAGCCAGGGAATGAGGCAGCTAAGTGCTGCCAGAGCTGAGGTGGGACCTGCTGCAGCAGCCCTTAAAACCAGTCAGGGCTGCTGAGAGAGAGAGAGAGAGAGAGAGAAATGGCCAAGAGAGAGAAATGAAGGAAGCAGAGGAGAAGAACCGTATGAGGACAGAGAGCGAATGAAGAAGAGGTGCAGCAGGGAGGGAGGAAACCAGAAGGAAGAGCAGGACAGGAGGAAAAGGGGGAAAGAACAGGGGGCATAAGAGGAGAATGGAAGGGAGGAAGGAGAAGGTAGAGGAGAGGAAAATTGGGAAGGACAGAAGGCAGATGCTGGTAGCGGGTAGCAAAGGTGGCAGTGAAGCCAGGGCACCAAGCCAACCAGAGGGAGTCACCAGGCGTTGGGTCCGGTCTGGGAGTGGCCTCAGAGGAAACCAAGGATCAGCATCACCCAGGAGCCCTCCTGCACCAGCACTAAGCCTGGCAGTTTTATCCTCCCTTGAGGACTTTGAGAAGAGCCTCCACAGAGCGTGGGTGAGACTGTCCCACATATCAGGGGTATCATATCAGGCAGAGACCAATCAACTGCGCTGGGATCGGGGTGAGGAAAGTCCTTGAGTGGGTATAGATGGGAACGACACCCTCCCGCTGCCTCTTTGGTTGACACTTTCTAGTTTTTCTCTTCGCAAAAAATGCAAATGTTTTCTATCCTTGCCCTACCCTGTGTTGTGCTCCCTCTTCCCCTATGGCCGCCCTAGATCCTTCAGATGCTGAACCCTCCTCAATAGGAGGAGGAGTTGATAGGGTCCCACAATAGCACTGGCACAGTTTGTTCCCTTTCCCCCATACAAGGAAGCCACCGAGTCATCCCCATGTCCTCTGGGAGCTCCTAGGTAGGATGTGGCACCTGCTCTGTACAAGGTTGTCTTGCTGCCGTTCCCTGGAGTCATCAGGCATCTTTTCTTGGTGTCTATGCATGCCCTTTGTGCTCTTACACACGTAAGACCCCAGCTAAAGATTCAGTGGCTGCAGAGAGCTCGTCTCTCCCCTCCCTAACAGGAAGAACTCTGCTGCAACTAGACTATTATATAGCGGCAAGGGCAGAGCCATCCCGGCCTGTCATTGGCCACATAACTGTTGCACCATTTTATCCAAACAAGATTACAGCCTGGCCCCAGCTGGGTGCAACAGCCTTTGAACAACTCATCACTTTCTCAGGCCATTAGCAAACTGATTTCCTTCCTCTGCCTTTGTCTTTCATTCCCCTTCCCTTATGTATCTTCTGACCTTTTCATTTGTGAGTCTGAGGACAGAGTTTGTGTCTTATTTTCACCTACACACAGCACCTGCTTCCAACATTCGGATTTTTTGACAGCCAAGAGTTACTATGGCAGACAAATGTTTGCCTGAAAAGAGCAACAGAAATATACAAGTGGGTCCTGCAACAAAGTGTTGCACACATCCACTTGGGATCAGTTCCCACAGAGCTTTCTGCTAGAGCAGGTGTATCTTGTTCCATACAGCAGGCCAAATAGCATTCACGCTGCCTGCTGGGGGCCGGAAATGACATCACTGTGCAGCAGGATGGGATGGGGTACTGTTAAGCAGATGATGGCCAGGAATAAACACACTGATCCCAATAGGAACTCATCAGCTGCAAATGACAGAAGAGAAAACAATGCAAATCTTGATCTTATTTTCAAGGTATGGGAGAGTCCAGGTACCACACAGGCCACCCCTTCAGCAGAGCTGCTTCTGCAAAGGTGTTACTTTGTAGTTCAGCACCTAAGAGGTGCTCTGTGAAATGATGCCTCAGCAGAAGTGGTGCTACTACTGAATGTGTGATAATTGGGCTTTCCCTAGCTCAAGCAGCGTCTCCCCCCCCCTCTTGCCCCTTAGTCTGCCCCATCCCCCATCGTGTTCCTTGCCTCCTGAGAACTTCTTCCATCTCTTCCAGAGCCTTGGCAGAAGTGGCACTGATGAAAGGGCCAATACGGAAGAACATAATTATAATGGAGTGCTTCTGGATGAAGTGCTTCTGGACTGCAGGCCTTATGTTTGACACCCCTGCCTTCGAGCAGCAGTCTCCAAACTGGAGACTGCTGTATCCCAGGAACAGCTTCCCCAGCACAAATGGGGCTTACCATTCCACTGGGGAGCTGCCATTCTGCACAGCTGGTAGCCCCCAAACTGTGCTCCAGCCAGCTGTGTCTGCCTGGATATCTGGGTGCAAAGCCTGCTGGGGTGACTGAACCTGGAAACAGCTGGGCGGAGCACAGTTCAGGGGTGATCGGTGGCGCAGAATGGCAGCTCCCCAGCAGAACAGTAAGCCCTGTTCACCCGGGGATGGATATGGATGTGAACTGGCCCATGAACCGAGGTTTAGAGAGCCCTGCCCTAGAGCTTTTGCTGCCACAGCCTAGAGCTGTAGTGGACTAGAGCTCCACCTCCCCAGTCGTCATGCAGGTTCTCAGAAACTGAGTGGAGCACATGCACAATCACAGGGAATCACATTGTGCACACACATTGTCCACCGCGTTTGAGTGGATTGCCTAGTGTAGGGAAGACTGAGCTCTTGTCTGCTGTGGCTCTAGTTTCTTCTAGAGTTTCCGCTGCAATTGTGCATGCACTGTGTAAAAATGTAGAAACTTGGTGACCTAGACGTTTGACAATGGCATGACAACATCATGTTACCACTATACTTCCTGGACACCGAGTGCCACATGTGATGCCTCCCCAGCCTTGGCCCTCGCCACAAGTCACTGCTGTAGCCCACCATTCTCCTTTCCTCCTCCACACTGCCTCCTTTCCCTTTCTTATCCAGGGAGTGGGAGGGTAAAGAAATGGTGGGGTGCCAGGTAAGAGGACAACATTTGGCACGTCACCTCAAGTGCCAGGATTTCTTGGCCCAGCCCTGAGCTGATATCTACATAGGGTGTAAAAAGCATGGGCTGGGGTATTTTTATTTATTTATTTGTGGCTTTCACAACATGCTAGAAAGGGAAAGGCAACTAGAGATTAGTCTTGAGTCTTGGCAGGCAAAAATTCCAGAGTTTCACTAGTCTGAAGCTTTGCATCTCTAGCCCTTTTCCACCTTTCTAATGGTACTGATAAGAGCATTTAAATTGGTGTGCTGGCCCTGACTGAGTGAGCAGAGGCACTGGTCATAATGGTGGCTGGACCAGGTTCACCTCCCTGTGATATTGCCACGTATCAGTCCAACAAGTACTGTCTGGCACTGATAGCAGTGAGTATGATCCAAGAGGAGAGTCCCAGCATCCTCTGCTACATGAAAGGCAGGGCCAACCTTATTATATAAATCAAACGTGTCCAGTAGTGCCACTGGTACTGACAGCTGTGTGTCTGTCTGGGCAAGTCAGCTGAGCAACAGCAGGACAAGCTGCACCAGTGGGGTTTTTTTTGTGTCTGTTGACTGTGCTTGACTGTTACAATGTTGGCTTCTTTCCTTAAGCAGCCCCCAGCAGCATTCTCTTCCTCCCCCATGAGAGCAGGTATGTTGTGACAAGACATGTGGCTCACTGGCAAGCAGATCTCCCCAGTGGTGTTATTCTGCCGGAACGCTGGGCGGGACATCCGGGTGATCGACAGCCCCCCTGTCGCGTTACGCAGCGTTACGCCATTTGCATAACGTACGCAAGCGGCGTAATTGGTTACGCAAACGGTATAACGCTGTGGAATGCGACGGGCAGGCTGTCGATCATCCGGATGTCCCGCCCAGCGTTCCGGTAGATTAACACCACTGGATCTTCCCCCCCCGCCCCCCTGCATGCTAGTGGATGTGCCTGCTGCATGAGTTGCAAATTCTCCAAGAAGAGAAGCATGGTAGCCCTTTCTTACTTACGTGTCTGTATGTGCATGTGCTTCTCCAAGTCAAATGGGCAGGAACGGGTATGTGTGTTAAATTATAAATCGTTACATACATGTTGATGTATTCGCTCTCTCCCTCCCTCCCTCCCTTCTTGTTTTAAGGGGGGAAATTAAACCTTCACAACAAAACTTAATTCTTCCTCCCCCCTTCTAAAAACGAAAAAGCAGAGAGAGAGAGAGAGAGAGAGAGAGAGAGAGAGAGAGAGAGAGAGAGAGAGGACACAAGTGCAACTTGCAGAGTTTCCAGTGCACATCACAAATGCAACAGCAGCAATGGAATCTCTCCTTACAGAGGGGGTGGCCTAATCCCGGTGGGGGCAGTTGACCAAGTGAAGCAGGAATGGTGGGTGCGGGTGTTTCTTTCCACCCCACAACCCATTTTACGGGAAGGTGGCGAAGCTCTCACTCAGAAAATAGCATTGCATCTAAACACAAGAAAGCAGGTTTTGCCATGTGCTTTTAAAAAAATCCACACTTTCTGTTGAACACTGATTAGCGAAAATGGGAGCATTTGCTCCTCTTGCCCCAAGGCAGTCCAATGTGTCTGTGAAGCAGCCCTTTTCACACCAGGAACCCAGTAGCCAGCCAAAGCGTCTCTGGCAAAGGCACAGGCACGTTCTTCCTGTAATCTGGGCATGGCAGGCATCTACTCTCCTGGCTCCAAGGCGGAAATCAAGGATGTCGCCCATGGAAGGCGGAATCCTCCCATCTGCTCAGTATGCTCCACTGCCTGTGTCCGGAAGGCAAGGCTAACTCACAACGTGTTGCCCCTTGGTAGCAGTTCTTGCCGCCCGAGGCTGAGCAACATGCATGTCTTGTGTCCAAGCATTCCTGAAGCATCAGGATTCAAGGTCTCGTGAGAGCCGCAAGAGTTCCTTCTGGCTATCGATCACTTTCAGGTGCTGGATGTAGGCCCAGGTAGCAGCCGGGCTTCGAGTGCTGAGAGATTGCTCCGAGCCTGAAAGAAAAAGCCCAGTATCAGGGAAGGGTCCCTTCCGGGTCTCTAAAAAATGCCATGAAAAGCAGGAGGTGGTGTGTAACCCTTTTTTTAGTGTAAAGAATTTTGCATTCCGAGCAACCACACACACACACACACACACACACACACACACACACACACTTTAAAAACAAAGCTTCAAGGCTAGGAAGATAGATTTGAAAGTGTCTGGTGAATAATCTTGTAAAATGCCAGGTAGAAGCTGGAACAAATAGGCTCACACTAGTTGTGACTCTAAATAGCAATTATTCTTTGTTTGTTTTTTAAATTAAATTATGTGAAAACCATTGAAATCTCTTATTCAACTACAAATAGCACAGGGCAGGATCAAATGGAGGGGCAGGATCAGAACTGTGCTTGGTCAGAGTACCAAAGCCCCCCCCCCAGCCCCTTGTGCAAATTCTGCCTGGTTCATCCCTTGCAGTTTAATTTCAAAAATGGAGACTACTTGTCTAATTTGTCACGTCTAATTTGACCCTTATTTGTGCCACATAACTCAGTATTTGAGAGCAGCGCTGAATTTTAGGGGCTGAGTTACAGTAAGTTGCTATACAGATAAGTACTGAGCTAGCCAAAACTTCTGGTGCAGAACTTGAGGGCATAATCCAAGGTGGCTGTGGGGCTGATGCAAGTAGCTTGGGAGGGGGGTGGAGTATCCAAGTCCCCAGGCCCAGCCCGCATGGCCCTGATTCGGGCTGTGTGGGGAAGTCGTATCTGTACCTACTATACAGCAGGTGCAGATCCGAGTAGCCCATAGGGCGGGCTGGCGTCTACCCCGGAGCAAGGGCAAAAACGTGCCTTTGCCATGTGGAGGCTCCAGGCCCTGCCCAACCTGCGTTGGATACAATGCCAGCCCACTGGCCTGTGCTGTTCTGGCGTGGTTAGGATTGCACCCTGAGGCGATCAGATTCCTGATCTGTGTGAAGATTCTGGAGATATATGGAGAATTTTGTTTTACTCCCAGTGGCGTAGCGTGCCTTGGCCATGCCCAGGGCAAGGCACGCCGTTGCGCCCCACGCCATGCGCCCCCCCCACGAAAAGCCAGCGCGCGCCCTTTCTGCACGGGCTGCTCTGGGCGCCGCGCAAGCTCTCCGTGCTCTGGGGAAGTCGCCCAGAGCACGGAGAGCTGGCGCGGCGCCCAGAGCGGCCCGTGCAGAAAGGGCGCGTGCCGGCTTGGCGGGAGGGCACGGGGGGCACGCCAACGGCACCCCCCGCCTTATGGCGCCCCAGGGCTCGTGCCCTATGGTGCCATACCCTCCCTCCGCCACTGTTTACTCCAATCTGATGAAGAGACACTCTGCTGAGCTAAATTTTCAATGGATATTCTAAATCACAAAACCAATGGGAAAGTTCTAAGGCCCTGACCTGTTCCTGAAAGACCTCTAGTTCAGTGATATTTTGAGAGAGGCCCCTCGGCCACTAAGGGGTGCAGATAACTATAGGTTCCTTTTGGGATCAGATAGTGGAGCAACTCTATTCAAGAGGTGTTTGAACTGAGCCAGGGCATGCTGGACCAGAATGCAGCAAGATCAGAACAAGGGGCCATTTAATCCAACATGTTTTTTCCAGCCATGTTCAGACAGCTGCCTCTGGAAAGTCAACACTCCTCCTCCATTGTTTGCCCTGCAGTAAAATGTTCCTTAGAGGTACATTGCTTGAAACAGGGAAGATCTAATGAGACATCACTGCTAGACCTCTTCTCCAGGAATTTATTCATAAGAACATAAGAAGGGCCCTGCAGGATCAAGCCAAAGGCCCATCTAGCCCAACTTCCTGTATCACACAGTGGTCCACCAGATGACACAAGGCGCACACAGGGCAACAGGATAAATGCATCTGTTGCCACTCCCTTGCCCCTGGCATTCGGCGGTAGCCTATGCAATTCCTTTGCAAAGTTATCTAAGCTAGTGGCCATCACATGGGAGTACGGGTTCCACCAGCTAACTGTGAGATGCACACAATTCATAATAATGCATTGTACTATGTGGCATTTTCTTTCCTCTTGTTCTGAATCTCCTGCCAAGCAGTGTTCTCCCATTGTGGTATGCATGCTCCTTCTCTCTCTGACCCTGCAGGCTTCCTCTGTACACCTTTCCAGGCTTACAGGTTGTGTGCTTACAGGTAGAGGCGCGCATTGCCCGAGCTTCTTCAAGGAGGTGCTGAGGACGACTCCTCAAGGGGGATAGTGGAACTGGGGAAAGAGAGAGCAAAAAAAATGCAGTCAGAAGCCTGCTGGGGAGGAATGTAGTATTTCCCAGCCTATCTACAGAGTCATTTTTTTCCTGTGTCTCCCTACATTTCTAGACTGCCCATCCCAATTACCAGGGCCTGCCTCCCCCCTGCCCAAATTAAAAAAAAATTCAAAAAAAGTTAGTTAAAAAAGTTAGTTAAAAAAAAGCTAGTTAAAAAAAAGATTCAAAAGAATATACACAAAAAGAAGCAGTGGGACATAGGCTGTTTTGGTGCTTGCCTCGTATCAGAGGGCCTTTCTGTGGCGACCATCCCTAACTACTGTGCCTCTATAGATATTATTACACTTCACCCTCACCGACACCTCTGCCCCACCCCTCCAACTCTCCCGCACTCACGATTGGGCTGGCTCCGGCAGTGATGCACGAAACGGACGGCTTTGGCCATCATACGCTGTATGGAAAAACAAGGGCTTAAGTTTCTCCTCCGTTTTACCCCCAGGCATTGAATTTATAGACAACAAGGTCAGCAAGTTGGCAAGGTTCAGAGTATCTTGCTGTGCAACCAAAACCAGAGTCTCCTCCTATGCAACAATTCACTTTCTCCAAAAGATGAATGATCAAAATTCCGTCACTGTATCATGGGTTTTGAATGTTCTTCCCAATAGTAAGGAGCACTAGCCTGCCCTCCCTCCATTTCACTTGCTGCATCTCTCTACTCACCAGCTTCTCAAAGTTGACAAGACTCTCCACCAATGTGTGGTTACCCTCATGGATGAAGGTCATGTCTGCAAAGTGAAGGAGAACTTTTCAGTCTTCCCATTGCTTTCTATATTGAGGGTGTAATCCTAATCAGTTTTCCAGCACCAGGGTTAAGGCACTGCAACCTCAAGATAAGGGAACAAACATTCCCTTACCTTAAGGAGGCCTCCATGACTACTATTTCACCATAGAATGCAGCACATGCCCCATTGGCACAGCTATGTCAGTGCTGGAAAGTTGCTTAGGATTGCACCCTAAACCAGTTTATAAATCCAGTGCACATAATCTGAACTCATGCCCTATTTTTGCTGTGGCAAGTCACTCAATGAGCAGAAGCAAAGCTACGCCAAGGAAATTCACTACGCCAAGGAAATTCAGTTTAGAACATCCCCATGCCATTGATTGTGTGGATCACAACAAACTGTGGCAAGTTCTTGAAGAGATGGGAGTACCAGACCACCTGATCTGTCTTCTGAGAAACCTGTATGCAGGCCAGGAAGCAACAGTTAGAACTGGACATGGAACAACCGACTGGTTTAAAATTGGGAAAGGAGTATGACAAGATGTATACTGTCACCCTGCTTATTTAACTTATATGCAGAGTATGTCATGAGAAAGTCTGGGCTGGATGATTCACAAGCTGGAATCAAGATTGCTGGGAGAAATATCAACAACCTCAGATATGCAGACGATACCACTCTAATGGCAGAAAGTGAGGAAGACCTAAAGAACCTTCTGATGAGGGTGAAAGAGGAAAGTGCCAAAATTGGCTTGAAGCTCAACATTAAAAAAACTAAGATCATGGCCATCACTCCCATCACTTCCTGGCAAATAGAAGGGGAAGAAATGGAAGCAGTGACAGACTTTACTTTCCTGGACTCCAAGATCACTGCAGACGGTGACTGCAGCCATGAAATTAAAAGACGTTTACTTCTTGGGAGGAAAGCTATAGCAAACCTAGACAAGTTAATAAAAAGCCGAGACATCACCCTGCCAACAAAGGTTCGCATAGTCAAAGCGATGGTTTTCCCAGTAGCAATGTATGGCTGTGAGAGCTGGACCATATGAAAGGCAGAGCGCCGAAGAATAGATGCTTTTGAACTATGGTATTGGAGAAGACTCTTGAGAGTCCCCTGGACTGCAAGGAGATCCAATCGGTCAATCCTCCAGGAAGTCAAGCCTGATAGCTCCCTGGAAGGACAAATCCTGAAGCTGAAGCTCCAATACTTTGGCCACCTCCTGAGAAGAGAGGACTCTTTAGAAAAGACCCTCATGCTGGGAAAGATTGAAGGCAAAAGGAGAAGGGAGCGGCAGAGGATGAGGTCAGTGATGTCATGCAGGGGGTACGCGGGGGTACGCGAGTACCGGTTTCTAGGATTATGGCTGGCCCCGCCCATTCGCCTGCCCACTCCTCGACTCCGCCCCCTGCAACGTTTGAATTTCCTGCATGTTTGAGTTGCCTGCATGTTCTCAGAGCCAGGCAGGCAGGCAGGCAGCGAGCGGAGCCTTGCCTTGCCTTGCCACTGAAAAATGAGCTGCTCTGGGGTTTTGGAACTGTTGGGTCACTTTAAAATGATGCCAGGCCTCCTTAACATGTTCTGGGGGTGCTGTGGAATACTGTTGCAACTGTTGTGTCAGTTTAAAATTGTCTGAGGCCTCAAAAAGGGCTTTTTTCATGTCACTTCCTGCCACGACCTCACTTCTGGTTTATGATGTCACTTCTGGTGGGTGGGTCCCGATACGTGCCAATCAAAAGTGAGTACCTGTTCTTAAATCATTTAGATGACACCACTGGATGAGGTGGTTAGATAGTGTCATCGAAGCAATGAACATGAAGTTGGGTGAACTCCAGAAGCTAGTGGAGGACAGGGAGGCCTGGAGTGCTGTGGTCCATGGGGTTGCGAACAGTCAGATATAACTCGGCGACTGAACAACAACAACAACATGCCACCTAACATGCTCATTAAAGGGAAGTTTGTCACCAAGTGATGGAGCACATGCTTTACATACAGAAGAATCCAAACTAAGCCCTAAGGTTTCAGGAGATGAAGGTATACCATATGCATGCTACCACACAATTGACATGGATTTAAAATCTTTTCAGCACTTTAATAAGAACCATATGATTGTACCTTTAAGAAGGAGGGGCATAAAGGGAATGATAGGTGGAGTTAGTTTGGCCATTGCCAGTCTGTAGATCCGGTGATTCCAAGAAGGATCCTAGAATAAAGACAAACAGCTTAGCGCTGGTGTGTGTACAGGTCCAACCTTTTTGTACACTGATTTTTGAGCAACAGATTAAACACAGCTTGAATTCTGTATTTTTTTTAAAAAATAAAACCCTTCCTTTCCTCCTTCTTGGCTGCTAGCAAAGCAGTGAGCCAGCATGTCACTCAGGCAGGCAGGTAGGCATGCTGCCCCTGGGTTGTAAAGCCTGCCTTTTACAAGCACAGTACTATGCCATTTTAATTTGAGTACCTGCATTTTGGGGTATTAGCAGAGTCCCAGAACCAAACCCCAGTGGCTACCAAGCCCCCACCTGTATAAAGTTCTTTTACTTACACACACACACACACACACACACACCCATCCCAAACCCCCTTGCTCCTCCAGGACAGTAAGACCTAGTTCTCACAAATTGGATGGTAAACCTGTATCTGGATGGTGCCACGTCATGGTGCCCTTTTACAATTTTTTTAAAAAATTCCTGCACATGTAAAACCTGCATATCAGAAAAAAAAGATATCTTTAATTGCATCCGGTTTTCTATGTTTTTTGTAAAGAGGAATATTTGATCACATTGACCCCTCCCTTTGCAGTCTGAAGTGGTACAGTCCAGATGCAGGTTTACCACTTCAGCTGCTGTTTGAAGAAGAAAAAAAATAGGCCTGACTCAGTAGCTTGAGACTTGGCAAAGCTTGAGACTGCCACCTTCCAGCTGTACCCATTTCTTTGCTTTTTGACAGGTTTCCAACACCACTAAACATTAAATTCTATAACACCGTGCCAATTACACACATTTGCTTAAGGTTGCTTATTCACCATGCTTTATGTTGCAGCTGCTAGTCATGGGAATGCTGGGTACTGAAGTGAAGCTGCTCTTCTGGATCGCTGAAACTCCTCCTCAGCTTCCCCCCCTCCCACCCTGGCTTCTAAGATTTCACTAAGCATCACTCATCCAGAGCCGATGTGCCAATCAGTATTTGAAAAGCAGGAGGAGCCAAAAGAGAAGGTGAAAGCCAGGATGGTCCTTTTGCTATAGAGCAGGGCTTGGACTCGAGGGAACAGTTAGTGCCTACTCCAGCAGCCTGGTCACGGTGGGAAGGGTGGGGCAGCTTCTTCATGTATCAAGGGCGCGTGGGAGCTGGCAACTGCTGATATTGCACATGGAGGCTATGGAGAGGCATGGAGCGGGATCTTTTGATCAATGCCAGCATTGCAGGAACAAAAGGCAGGCAAGTTTTAACAGAAGGCTATTAGGAGCAGTTGAATAAATAGGGAAGGATGGCTGATGAAAAAAGCACTATTCTAGCACCAGATCAGTCCTAGGAGTGGTTAAGTTCTAAGTGGTGGTTTGTCTCAGGAATTAAAGCCAAGGTTAGAAAGGCAAGAAAATGATCACTTGAGCCCCCAGGAGCAGCTGAGCACTACATGGTGAACCAGTTAGGGAAGGAGCCAAGAAAGATAAATACATTCTGCGGCCAAAAGCCCCATAGTGTCTTAAGTATCACTTCCAAGCTCTGCTAAATGGGAGAAGAATGAATGAAACTTCCATGGGAACCAGTGGGTTTTCATCTTTCAGGATTTTTTTTGGAAAGCCTGCCGCCTACTGGTGGTGCCAACATGAACAGTGAAGCCGTGACTATGCCCAACTGGGAGACACCCAAGTTCATGTTCATACCCCAGCTGCGGCCTTGAGCTTGCAAGAGCGCAAGACACTTATTTTCATTCTTAGCATTCCATTTGTAACAGGGGTAAAGAATTATTCATCCCACTTGGCAGTAAAAAAAAATGGCAAAGCACTTTGGAAATCAGAAATGGTAAATGAAAAAAGAGGGGGGAAAGGCAAGTTCCTAGCACTTTCCCAAAACGTATGGGGACCTCCACTCACCAACATCCGTTCCAGAGACCCGTACAACTTTCTGGTCTTGTGCGGTAGCTTCTGGGAGACAGAAAAAAGAGAGGGGGGCTTATTTAAACAGTTGACATGAGAGTGCAGGAAGTCAGGTTCATGCATGCATACTGGTAAAACTTTGTGACGCTTGGCATGTGTTAAACAGCCATAATGCACCAAACTATGAGAGTCAGGGCTTTCATACCAGAAACCTAGCATTTCCCAGTCTGTCTTTGTGTTCGGTTGTGGGTCACCAAAATTATCATGTCATAATGGGCAATGTACAGGCAAGTATGAATGGAACAAGCTAGGCCTTTGTTTTTTCCATCACAAAGTATATCCCCAAGTCAATGGACATGACTGAAATCACACAGCCACTTCTGGGCTTCTTTTTCCAGCAGTATCATTGTTTCTCCTGCACAAACAAAACGTGTGGGAAACGGCTTGGAGAAGCCATCACTGGTATCTGAGAAACAAGCTGCGGAAAAAATAGCTACACAGCTCCTCTTTGGCCACATTAGTTCATTCGTATTTATTGTGTCACACACATTTCACCAACTGTCTCAGTACAGGAGCAATCCATGCAAAGAAGAGTCAAGTCTGTAATTTTAAATATAATCTTGTGAACAAACTACTAAGGCACCACCATTGGTCTAGTTTTCATTGAAAAAAAAAACCTATATCTTGGCTGTATCACTTGCAACTACACTTGAGCGTTCACATGATTAAATGCTCTTGTGGGTTAAATAAAAAATATGCACATAAAAAAACATATCAAGAAGGATTTTAACTGGCATACTAGTTCCCTATGTGTAGGAATATTTTTTTTCTCATGCTGTTATGAAACAGCCCAATGGCTGTTTAAAATGTTACAGCTCAGACACAGTTTTACCACCTCTTTGAGAACAACCTTGGACTGCCCATGGGGACTATTTCAAGAACATCTGGTGTGGGACAACCTGAAGGTTGCTTTCAGTTCAAGCAATCAGATAGGGTACTTGTCTGATTGCTTCAACACCTCTCCACACTGTTGGTCATCACACCTCTTGTTCGATCCACTGATAAAGCATATTCCAGGATGTGCTGAGCCACAGTTTAGAAGCATGTTGAACCTGTTGAATGACTAGTTCATGACACTGTGATGTCAACCTGTGCTGACTCATTGCATCAAATATGATCCCCTCAGTCTATGCATAGATGCTCTGAAATTACCAGCAATCACATTCACTCTATAACTTGACCTCTTCCCAGATTCTAAGAGTTCCATCCCCTCATGAGCTTCAGGGGAGAAGGTTGTAGTCCCTCTCTTCTGTGAGCTACTCACCAATTTGAAAGACTAGTAAAGATCCCATCACTGGCTGTCCTAGGCTAGGCCCATTTCGTTTTCATTCCTTCTCCCCCATTAAGCCTGGCTCAGCATCATTTACAGCAGTGTTATTCAAACTGTGGGTTGGGACCCACTTGGTGGGTTGCGACCTGATGTCAGGTGGCCCACAGAAAGCTGGAAGCAGCCATCTTGGAAACTGCAGACCTTACTCTTGTTATATTCCTTTTGTGAGTATTAACAGTTTGAATTTTCAAGTGAGGGTTTTTTTAATTGTGTTTTTAGTTCCAAGCTTTTTTTTTTACCTAATATTTTGTCCTCATCTTGCTTTCTGTCAGGGATGTTTCATTGTTGTACAATTGCTGCAGTCCAAGAATGCCAATTTGCATTTCAAGAGTGTGATTTTATTATGTTACAATGACAGCACTTCCTGCTTGATGACGTCACCTCCTGCCACAACATCACTTCCAGGTTAATGTCATCACTTCCAGTGGCTCCCGACATGAATGCCATTCTAAAAAGCAGATCCCGGTCTGAATACCACTGATTTGCAGTATAGCTGTGTACTTTACAGTACACCTTGGACACACAAGGGGGCTCCTCTAGTCTCTCAGTGTGTCTGACTCATCCCTCCCTCTCTCACTGTTTATACTCTCCCAACCAGAATTTAAGGCGAGACAGACATGAGATATGATCCTTCTCACTCAGACACACACCTGGCTTTTGACTGCTGCTTTGCAACCCAGCTTGGCTTTGCTGGCATCCCACAAAAAGAAGTGTGAAAGATCCACAAGATGATTCACAAGGTGGTGGGATGAACTGGCAAGCGGAAGACGCAGTGAGTCATTTTTCAGTTGCATTAAGTGCAATACAGATAAATCAGGGGCAATTCCAGGACCAATTCCAGGAGTGTCAAGTTGGGCAAACTAACCATGGCTTAAACCTCCTGAGACCCCAGACCCCCATTATGGAAGATTATGGAAAACCCCATTATGGAAGATGTTGGGAGAACATGGAAGCAAGAATGCAATGGGTTTCCACAAGGGCATCTCTGGGAACCTATTCAAGGAAAAGGATCTCAAGGGAAGCCTACTGGCGAATCAGGAGGGGAAGAGTTGCTTCGATAGTGACAGCTTATTCCTCCTACCTATCAGCAGCAGAAACAGCTGTGGCTCAGAGATCTGCCCATTTGTGAGCGGTGGGGGAACCCACCTGCTATTCCTCAGCACAAACTGCCGCAAAATTCATCATCCCCCAGACCTGCACTCACTTGGAACTAGCCATGAAGGAAACAGCCTCAAAGCTAGCATGGTTAGATCCACTGGTTTCCCTCTTCAATCAATCTCCCAAACCTTTATTGGCATGTAATCAACATATTACAGCACTAACACAATCACAGCATAAACATAATTATGGGAGAAGGGTCAGTTTGGAGACCTCACATAAAAACTTGGCAATTGCCACTGTGATAGGAGGGAAAGAATCACTAAGAAACACAGGAAGAAAGGAGAGATATCCAAGGTTCTAAGTGCAACTTACGAAGGGAAGAGTGGGCTGGACCATAAAATAAAATATGTTCCACAGTATCCGGCACCAATTGACAAAACAGACATAGTCTATCCTCACGGGGAATGTTAGTAAAACAACCTGCGTGAGTCGCTGAGGGAAATATATTTAATTGAGCTAACATATATGCTCTTCTCAGTCGAGGGTTAGTTAATAAGGCAAAATAATTCAAGGGGTGCCCTAAGGAGGGCAGTAGGCCAAAAAAGGACGGAGAGCAAGTAGAGTTCAAGTTGGCTGAGAGGGACTCAAACTCTGCCAGAGTTTGGTTTTAATAAGAGCATGAGCTTGTTGAATCCCTAGATCGCTAAGGGACTCAAGATTCAGATCTAAGGTTAGAAGTTTAGCCTCTATCAGCTTAAACCACTTCCAAGTTAAAACCTCTCTCCCTCCCCTCTTTAGCAGCAACTTACCTCCCACGTCTTAGAAAGACGAGTAATGGCAGAGTGGCTCAGGCCAAATAACACTGCAAAGAAGGAGTTGAGGTTCTTTTGGTCCTTCAGGCTGAAAACAAAGATGTAAGAGAGAGTCAGCCTTTGGAGGTGCCTTGGACTAAGGCCATGTCGACATCCCACATGGGAAGCCCAGAACAAGAACAAGCTTAGCTTCTGCAGCAAACACCCAGAGCTAGGCTCTCTCCCAGGAGGAGGACAGTGTGAAACTGACATTTCCCCCATCTATCAGGTCTCTTACTGTGCTGCCAGCTTGATGAATTTGCGGAGTAGCTGGGCCCTCTTGATGACATCGGGGCAAAGGCAAAGCTCAGTGGTGACCCAAAACTGTAACTCATTGAAACGACGCAGGAAGCGCTCCAGGTTGGCTGCAGTTGCATTCGGGAACTTCTGCTGCCCAAAAATGTAGTATATCAGCTCCACCTTAAAAACACACACACATACACACACAATATAAGGGACGTGGTGGCGCAGCGGGTTAAACTGCTGCTGCTGGGCTTTCTGACCAGAAGGTTGGGAGTTCAAGACTGTGCGACGGAGTGAGCTCCCGTTGCTTGTCCCAGCTCCTGCCAACCTAGCAGTTCGAAAGCACCTAAATGCAAGTAGATAAATAGGGACCACTTCAGTGGGAAGGTAACAGCGTTCCGTGCACTACGACGTAGAGTCATGCCGGCCACATGACCACGGAAGCTTGTCCTCGGACAAAACGCCAGCTCAACAGGCTTTGAAACGGAGATGAGCACCGCCCCCCAGTCAGTCATGACTAGACCATTTGGTCATGGGGAAACCTTTTCCTTTTTACAAACACAATAGCCAGGAGAGTCTCTGCTGAACTCCAGCCTTAAAAACAGATGGTTTTGGCTCAGCTCCACATAAGTCAAGCAACCTGTCAGCCAGAGATCAGGTCTACTTGACTCTAAGTTATACTCTAACACCTGTAATCTGTGCTCAACTCAATTATGAGTACGTAATGGTAACATTGGTTGTGCAGCAAGATCTCCTCTATCCCAAATGTGTACCTTCTTTACAATCCTTTCTAGGTACAAACGAGTCTCTCTACCTGATGAACACTTTTGAAGAGGTTCCAGTCGTGCTCTGTGAACTGGTTGGCCAGGTCCTTGGAACTGATGAAATCCAGGATGTCTGAAGAAACCACAGCAGGGCCTAGCTGCTCAGAGTGGGGGACCTATGCAAATTAGAGGAGAGAGGGTTGCTAATGCTATGGCATTGTGCATGCCACTCCCAGTAAACACCCCTTAGCCACAAGCCAGGACATAGGGCAACTGTAGCCATGTTGTTCCCCACACACATGGCTTACATCTATAGTACAAGCCTAAATCATTTTTCAAGCCACCTTAATTTCGTCTTCACCAACTTCCTCCCTCCCAAGAGAGGACAGGGAATCAAGAGCCAGGCCACAGTAAGCTTTGATGAAGCTCTATCAATGCACCAACCATCTCAAAGGTACGCAGGTCGGGAAGTTGGCAATTCACTCTGCAACTGCCAGGGATGAAAAGGCTAAAGCTCGTTTGCATAAGCAGTGCCTTGTGGAACAACTGGGAGGAGAAGAGCATCAGAAGCCGCCATCCTCCAATCAACAGAGTTTAGATCTATGAAACGGAATCTTTGAATACATTTTTTCAAGGGAGGTGGTGGATTCTCCATCTCTGTAGCTCTTCAAGCAGAGGCTCGACAGGCACCTGCTGGAGATGCTCTAGGAGGATTTCCTGCTACAGGCTGGACTAGATGACCTTGTGGGTTCATTCCAATTCTATGATCTTTTATTTATGCTGGTTGTTAATAGGAAAGAGAGGCAGTCGTAGGGATTGACCACACTTTGAAAGCCAATCTGATCTCCCCAATTGTGCATAAAATAGCCAATTGCATGTCGTTTGGCACCCTTGCTTCCCTAGCATGGCTAAGATTACCATAGCCAAAAGTCTAGATGCTTCCTTATAGCAAGACCTCTTGCTGAATCCTCACCCCAAGTCTACTGTTTGTACGGGAAATCACCCAGGCCTGAGTTCTCATGTCTTGGCATCTCTTTTTCTTGCTATACTCTTTTCTCTTAGTCAAACATACACTTACAGCAATGGGACTTGTGCAAGAGATCTTTTTATAGAAGTCTTGCCCTGGGGAAGAGGGAAGGAGGCAGAGAATTAACATGTCACCCTCCAACATCTTTCTTGCACGTATCTACAAGGAACATTTGCTCACCAATGCATGAAGCTCTTGAACACTGACAGCAAAGAGTCTCTCATTCAATCCCAGGGATGTAAACACGCTGAAAGCCTCCATGGGCAATACCTCTTTATCTACCAGAAAGAGAAAGAAGTAGATAAGAAATGTGGCTGTACCCCAACCTGCCACAAGGGGGAGCAGCATTTCTCTTATACTCTTGTCAACTGCAGGGTCACAGAGACTGGTCCCCTGAATAAGGATTGCATGAACCTAAGGATGAAGATAGAACGTATGTAGGACAGTGGAGCATTTTGAGAACACCATATTCAGAATAGAGGAGGAGAATATTCCTCCTCTAGCATCAGGCTGTGAAAAAAAATGTTTCTGCTATTATGCATTTTTAAGGCAGATTGTTCCTATTAATGGGGAGGGGAAAGACAGAAAAGATCAACAGGTGACCCAGTGTTCAAGTTCGGAGAGTAAATAGAGAAGACAGACATCATATAAAAAGTGAGCTCAGAACACGTTCTTCAACCTCTGTGCAAGCTCCGGGTTATCTGTTTGATTTATTTCAAAACGAATGTCTCACCCTTCCAATTCCGAGAAGCTTCAAGGCAGCGTACAAGAGCTGAGAACAAGCTTCCTTCCACATTCATAACAGAAATGACCGGAGTGCCCAACGAGTGCATCAAATGCTGGCTGGACAGTCAGCTTTACCCCTTCCCCCGTACTTCAGAAGACGCACTTTCTTATTTTTTAAAAAGCTCTGTGTAGGCACTTCTCCTTTCATTCATTGCTTAGCAACAATGAAATGTGCTTGTTAAAATACAAAACGGACAGGAAGAACTTCCCACACCTTCGCCGCAGCACGGGCACCAGTCGCATGGGAACGGTGCACAGCTGGCTTCTGTGATAAGCTTGTAGAACCATTTTTTTTAGAGCTCCACCCTGGAAAGCAAAGTCTGTTTGAATGGAGCATAGCAAGGTACTTCCTTAGTGGGCCCACTGCTATATTAAAAAGGTGCAGCGGTCTTTATGCTCCATCTGCTTGAAACAGAGCAGCTGTAATCAGATACACAGCAGGGGCTGCACGCGCAGTCCTCATGTGAAGGTGTTAATAATACAGTCTGCACCCCCATACAATGACTGCTAGAATGCCAGGCTTGCCAGACACAACATGCTCTTGCAGGGTCATCGCTCACTCACCCCCTGCTGAATTGACCTTGACCAGGATCCATTCCTTGGTCCAGTCCTGCTTATCTGACAATGATGCAAGCACTTCTTGCACTGAGGCATTCACAGGCAGCAGTGTGGTGAGGCAGGAATAGTCTGGTCGGTATATATCGTATGGGACTGTAGGAAAAGGGAATGAAAATAAGCAAAGCAAGCAAGGAGTTATGGCTTAGTGACAGAGCACACACAATCCATATGTGTAAAATCTCAGGTTCAGTCCAAGATTTCCCATGGGCACTGCCTCCCAACTCTTAAGAATTCAGAATCAAATCTCCCCTGTTCTTTTCTGCTCCTGGACATGGTTTTGTTTTTGGAATCAAAGGAAGCAGCTGTAGCCAAGAGTGCTTTTGCCCAGCTTCAGCTGGTATACTAGCTGCAGCCCTTCCTTTAAAAAGATCTGGCCACAGCAATACTTGCTGTAGTCACGTCTTGTTCAGACTACTGTACTGTACTGGGGCCTGCCCTTGAAGTCTGTATGGAAGCTTCCAATGACACATAATGTAACTCCCGCGTGCTTTTATTTACTTATTTATTTATCTGAAGAATTTATACCCTGCCTTTCCCATGCCAAAGCAAATGCCCAAGGCAGTTTGTTCCAGAGAACAAAGTATCCTTTGGTCTGCACATATTACACCACAGCTTGTGGAGCTGCATGGGCTTCCAGAAAAACTTCCCAGGACAACTCAAGGCATTCTTGAGGCATTCAAGCTCTACATGACTTGTGCAAGCCAGGGGACCTGAAGGACCATCCCCCTCAATCTGATAATTACCTTTGTCTTTGGCCCGGATGGTGTAGCTATTGTTCAGAAATGGTTCCTCCTGGCTGGCAAACCAATCCACAACATTTCGCACCTGGGAACAGGCGTGGAAGAAGCATGAGGCAGGAATTAGCTTTCTAATGTTACTTCAGCTACAGGCCCAGTGTTGAGTCTAAAAAAAACAACTAGCAATGCAACCTGAAGGGGCAAGACAAAAGGCTCTTCTCCAAGTCATGTGACTGTGGAACAACATTGTCCATGCGCAGAAATTGGCCCTGGGTACAGAATTCATCAAAGATCCTCAGTTTTTGTTAAAATGGCTGGTACAGAGTTTTCCTTAATTTTAATAATTTGTTCAGATTCCTGAATTCTGCTTTCCTTGGGGCAGTGTTTGGCCTGCTTTGGTATAGAACATGCAGCCTCGGTGATTCAACCAGGTGGCCCTTCCTTGGGTACCATGAGTTTACCAACTTAGGAGTTTAAAAAATAGTGAAAAAGCAGACCCTTTACAATGGGCACAGTCTAGAATCTACGTAACTGTAACTACGTTATGAACAATGGGAAAATGTATGATCAAAACAATTAAAATTTACTCCAAATGTTAGTTTTAAAGAAAATGTTTGATAGACTTGTGGTATATGACTCCAAGCAAATTAGTCAAAATGTATAAAAAATTATCAAATAGATGTTGGAAATGTTAAAAACAGGAAGGATCCTTTTACCATATGTAGTGGACATGTTCTAAAGCTAAAACATATTAGATTCAGATACATACAATACCGTTTATTTTAAAAACTAATTTGCAAATGAAACCTAAAACATTTTGTTAGTTATGACACATGAACATTGGGAAAAAAATGGAAATTTTATGACTGTATATAGTAAGTGGAACAAGAATACTTTATGCACAATCCTGGAAAAATACAGAAATACTTTCAATTGAAGAATGGTGGATAAAAGTTTTGTATGTCGCAGAAATGGATAAATTTACAATTTTACTTATAGAGAAGTCAGTAAATATTTTCATGAATAATTGGAAACCACTTATGGACTTTCTGCATACGAGAGAACACAATGATTTAATGATATGTGAATATGATGAATAGAGCTAATGGAGACAGATTATAATAAATGGAAGAGAGATAATTAAATGGATAGTTTAAGAAGGGCTGTCAGAGATGCATTTTGTTAGAACAATATCTTAATTAGGTAGTAAGAGAAATGTATGTAATTAGGATACACTGCCTCGCTCTTGCTGTATATTCTGAAGTTATGTATTTTATATGTGTAAGTAAACTACTCGACTGTGGCATAACCATACAAAAGTGCTGCCTATCGTCATTGGCGCACTAAGAACAATATCCACAAACTTTGATACATATTTTACACAACTAGAAATACCAGCAATAACACCTGCTGAACTACAATGGACTGCTATAATTGGAACTACTTCGATTCTTCGCTGATACCTGAGAGATTCCTAGGTCTCTGGTTGAGACCCGACCCTCGCAGGCAACACGAGCTAGCGATTCTGTGATTTAATTTTTGTGTTGTAACACCGTACGTCATTATTTAAATGATTTATATCCCACCTTTCCCACCAAACTATTGAAATTGTGCACAAGTATTTCAAGATTTTTTTTAATTCAAACCATCATGCAAAATCAAAAATGTGTTGATGTTTTGTGTAATTTACTGCAATGGCAAAACTTTATGGGTAAGGATCTGTTCAGAATTGCTGTATACAGCCTGACTAAGAAATGTCTGTTTACCTGAAGCTTTGGAGTTGTGCAGCTGCTGCCATTTTCTAACCTGTCCAAGAGGGAAACACACGAAAGCTAAGTTAGCCGCGGCCTGCTTCAAATGGTGAATAGAGAGACAGAATCAGGGATGGCAGCATGTAGACACATTCAGGGGGCAATCCTAGACTGTGCTGGACTAGCAACGCCGGCTGGATTAGCAAATCCAGCACAGTATAGGCGACGCTGGAGCTTCCCCATGGCAAGGGCATGTTCACATCCTTATCGTAGGGGAGGCTCCTTGGATCTGCGCTTGCTAACCAGCAGCAGGAGGAGACTGCGTGGCCCGAATTGGGGCTGCACAGCCTCCTGGGCGGGCTTAGGATTCTGCCTTATGGCCGAATCCAGAGCCCGCCCACGTCCCGCCATCCCCCCGCCCAGAACCTCCCTCCCCCGCCAATCCCCTGACCGTCCCGACACGGAGCCTCCCCCAAGCTGGTCAGTTTCAGCCGACGCGAGAGAGGCTCGGCATGGGCGCAGTAGGACTGGCAGCACCCAGTGATGTCATGCAGGGGGTACGCGGGGGTACGCGAGTACCGGTTTCTAGGATTACAGCTGGCCCCGCCCATTCGCCCGCCCACTCGTCGACTCCGCCCTCTGCAATGTTAGAATTTCCTGCATGTTTGAGTTGCCTGCATGTTCTCAGCCAGGCAGGCAGCGAGCGGAGCCTTTCCTTTCCTTGCCACTGAAAAATGAGTTGCTCTGGGGTTTTAACATGATGCCAGGCCTCCTTAACATGTTCTGGGGGTGCTGTGGAATACTGTTGCAACTGTTGGGTCAGTTTAAAATCATCTGAGGCCTCAAAAAGGGCTTTTTTTCATGTCACTTCCTGCCACGACCTCACTTCCGGCTTATGACGTCACTTCCGGTGGGCGGGTCCCGACACGTGCCAATCAAAAGTGAGTACCTGTTCTTAAATCATTTAGATGACACCACTGGCAGCACCCCCGCGTCAGCGCAACCGACATCGACTGATGCTGTGATGTAGCATCGGTGCGACGGGCGCCTTAGGGTGGCAGTGTTATATGTATAAGAAACATGCTCAGAAGCAAAACAAGTAAAGAAGAAGTAAAAAAAAATAGGACACTATTATATACATGATAGGACACTTATTATAT